>APFE030357450.1:17823-52331 GCA_000404065.3 Pinus taeda | reverse complement strand
AAAAGTGTGCAAGGGTATACTCAAGAGTTCAGAAAGAGAGCATTGATGTTGGGTATCTCATTAGACTCACCAGAAACTCTTTTGAAGTACATTGGTGGTATACACAGCTACATAAGGCATACCATCCTCATGTTTAATCCCACTAGTATAGATGAAGTATCTATACAAGCTACTCATCTAGAAGCTAGAGGAAAGAATGGAAATCCAGAAGTTGGGGGACCATCCCAACCCACTATAAGCAAGAGAAAGGAGAAAAGAAAGGAGAAGTGGAAAGCAAGGAAGGATAACACTGCACAAAAAAAGAAAAGCTTCATGCACCCACTATAAAAATGATGGGCATGATGATGAGCACTGTTGGATTCTGCATCCAGAGTTGAGACCTAAGAAGTCCGAGGGAAAGAAGAAGAAGACTGTTGCAGCTATTTAGAAAGATTTGGGGTCAGACTCGGGATATGAAACAATCATTGCAGCCACAGGTATAAAAGGTAATAATTCTAAGGTATCTACTAGTAATTCTGCTCAATCTATTATTGATGAAGAACATGAGAGAAAAAGACATGAGCTTTTCCATATTCGAGTTGTTTCCAAAAATCAAAAGATTGATACCTTGTTTGACAGTGGCTCACAAGTAAATCTAATTTCTGAAGCAATTGTAAAGAAATTGGGATTAGCAACTACACCTCATAAGAAACCATATCCATTAGGATGGTTGAATGATAAAGCATAACTACAAGTGACTAGACAGTGCAAACTGAAGTTTTCTTTTGGGTCAGTATTTGTAGATGAGGTTGAGTTAGATGTAATTCCTTTGGATATATGTGAAATTGTTTTAGGAAGTCCTTACTTGTATGATAGAAAGGCTATTTTCTATAGAGCTGAGAACAAGTATCTACTTGTTAAAGGTGGAATCGAATACTTTGTAAGAGCTGACAAGCTCAAGAATAATTATACTCTCATAAACTCAAGACAGATGGAAAGAATGATGAATTCATGCAAACAGTTCCTACTGATGGTTGTAAAGGAAAATAAACCTGATAAAACCAATGTATTTGAGGGTTGTAATGTTGATCAACAAGATGATATAGAAAATATTGTTTTAGAATATGATGTCTTGTTCTAAGAACCTAAAGGTCTGCCACCCAAAAAGGGAATAGTACATGATATTATTTTGCAACAAGATGTTCCATTGCCTAACATTGGGATGTATAGGTTGTCTGCTTTAGAGAATGCTGAAATCAAGAAGCAGGTGCAAGAGTTGCTTGAGAAAGGGTTCATCAGGCATAGCACATCACCATGTGGGTCACCAACCGTTTTGGTGAGAAAGAAAGATGGCTCGTGGAGAATGTGCATTGACTATCGAGCACTAAATAAGATAACAATAAAAAATCCTTACCCCTTCCTCGCATAGATGATCTTTTAGATCAACTGAAGGAAGCTATTTATTTCACCAATCTGGATTTGCACAGTGGATACCATCAGGTCAGAGTTGTAGATCAAGATGCATGGAAAACTACTTTCAAAACAAAGCAAGGATTGTATGAATGACTAGTTGTGCCTTTTGGCTTAACTAATGCTCCTGCTACTTTCATGAGATTAATGAATGATGTACTCAGACCTTTTCTTGATGATTTTGTTATTGCGTATCTCGATGACATTCTGATTTTTAGTAAAACGTGGGAAGAACATTTAAGGCATGTTAAGTAGACATTAGATGTTTTGAAAAGCGAAAAACTTTATGTTAAACTCTCCAAATGTGAATTTGGAAAAACCTCTCTTATTTGGGTCACATAGTAGGGGGAGGTGAATTGAAAATAGATCCCTCTAAAGTGGCAGTCATTGTAAACTAGCCTAAACGTAAGTCTGCTGCAGAAGTGAGAAGCTTTTTAGGAGAAACACAATATTGGAGGAAGTTCATTTCAAATTTTTCCTCAATTGCAGCTGCCCTACATGCCTTGACAGGATTGAATAAGGTGTTTCAGTGGGGAGGCAAATAGCGGAAAGCCTTCGAAACCTTGAAAGAAAAGATTAGTACAACACCGGTACTAGCACTGCTAGATCTACAAAGACCATTTGAGATCCAAACTGATGCCAGTGACTATGCCATGGGAGCAGTGTTGACACAACACTGTAAACCCATATATTATCATTCTGAGACTTTTAATCCTACAGTAGTCAACTATCCTAGATATGATAAAGAGTTGTATGCATTAGTTCAGAGTGTAAAAAAGTGGAAACATTACTTAATGGGAAAAGAGACAGTAATACATATTGATCATCAACCACTTCAATATCTACACTCCCAAACTAAGTTCCAACAATCAAGACATTACATATGGATGGGTTTTCTACAACAGTTTCACTTAGTCATCAGATATAAAAAGGGCATACATAACAAGGTTGCAAACATGTTATCTAGGCCCATTATAAATTCAACTACCATACTTAAGCATAATTCGTGCTGCATGAAAGCTAAATAGAACAATATGCTCAGGACGTGGACTTTAAAGATGTATATGCAACTTTCAGTCAAGGAAAAAGACTAGAATAATTGGACTATCACATGAAGGACCGACTCTTATATCATTGTGGGAAACTCTGCATTCCACAAACTGAGAGAGTAAAGATAATTAGGGAAGCACACACTTCTTTGATATCAAGTCACTTTGGGGTAAGTAAAACAATTGCATGGCTACAAAGGTTTCGCTACTGGCCGAGAATGAGTGAGACAATTTATAGATATGTAAAAGGATGTGCTATATGTGCTAAAATCAAGCCCAGAAACAGAAAACTAGGCTTATACACTCCATTGCCAGTTCCTTCTCACCCTTGGGAAAGCATTTCCATGGATTTTGTTGGAGGACTGCCTAAATCTAGGAAAGGTCATGATTATCTATATGTTTTTGTGGATAGGTTTAGCGAAATGTGTATTTTGATACTGTATAGTAAACAGATTACAACTGAACAAACTGCAAAATTGTTCTTTGAACATGTATGGGTTCATTTTGGATTACCCACTTCTATTGCATCTGATCGAGACAACCAATTTGTGGGGAAGTTTTGGTCAAGTCTGTGGGAACTAATGGACACCAAATTAAAGAAAAGCACAGCTTTTCATCCACAAATAGATGGCCAGACAGAAGTAGTTAACAGGACAGTGATCTAGTTACTGACAGGATATTGTAGCAAACACCCTAAGCTTTGGGATGAACACTTGTGTTATGTGCAGCATGCTTACAATAGATCCAAACACTCTTCTACAAAGACATCTCCTTTTCAGACCTGTTTTGGTTTCATACCAAAGTCTCCTTTGGATTTTTTCTTTGGTAAAGATACAATGGTTGATAGACACGGTGATGTGGAAAAGGCAACTAGGTTCATTAAACAGATCTAGGAGATCCACTAGGTAGTACAGGAATAACTGGAAAAGAGTCAGGCCAAGTAAAAGGCTAGGCACGATAAGCATCAGATGGAGCATAGTTTTCAAGTTGGAGACCAAGTCTGGTTGTATATTAGCAAGGACACGATGCAAGGTGAAGGTAAAAAGATAAAACCTATCAAGTATGGACCCTTCAGGATACTTGAGAAGATTGGTGAAAATGCTTTTCACCTTGAACTACCAGCTTACATGCACATCTACTGAGTTGTAAACATAGATTGCTTGAGGTTGTTTGAACCTTCAATGATTGAGGACCCTGAAGAGCAGAGTCAATTACCTTTTTTTGATGACTTGCTACCTGAATATCTTAATGAATTACGGGAAGACACAGTGCTGGATAGGAAGGTAAGGACAACATGCAGTGGACAAGTGGAATACCTCAGGATTGGGCTCAAAGGTTCAAAGCCAAGTAGTACGAAGTGGATTGAGATTGGACAAGTGAGAAAGAAATACCCTCACTTAGTCAATGCTTGAAAATGAACTTTTGGTGGTCGAAAAGCTCTTTCAGTAGGAAGGGCATGATCTGAATTAGTCCATCAAAGACTGGAAAAGGATCATGACTGTATCAGGTCGAGACGAATCTCTAAAAATTCCAAAAAACAGCTATCAAAAACACCCTGAACCAGTGGCAATGGCAGCCAGCGTGGAACAACGAGGACCTTAGTCAAAGCGTGCTGATCGAGGCCCGTGGAGACTGCGTAGGAGGTCAAAGTAGCCCCTAGGAGCCCCGGATTGGGAAAAGGAGGTGATTTTTGATGCGCGATTAGCACGTTGGGTGAACAGGGCGGAAATGGGGGAAGCTCGATCACTTAGACACATGGCGAACTGGAGAACCGCGGGCGGGGAAGGCAAAAGTGTTGATCATACAAGGCGGGACCCACACTCTAGAAACCGGTGGTATTGATCGAGGCGCCCTCAAGCAGTAAACGGTTTTGGAGAAAACAAAGCGATCCCACTTACCAATCAATGCGTGGTGACAGAGGTCAGAAAAAACCACCATTGATTGCACGTTATTGGTGAAGAAGGTCAACCGCACGGGACGTGTGAATGACGTTAGATCTAGGGACCCAGATCGCATGGCTAAGATTGTGCCCGACAGAGGAAGCAGAATTGACGAAGGATTAAGCCAAATTTGCGAAGATTTAAGGTCTGTTTGACCACCACAGTGGAGGAAGAACGCATCCATGACGTAACTAAAGAAACAGACTGACGATCAAGCTAGTGTTGTTCAGATGGGGACACCTGGCTACACCCTAAGCATTCATGCTGACACTGAATAGGGAACTCCAAGCGCAATTGCAGAAGGTGAATCGATAGAGGTAGAAGAGGAACCGAATGGGCATGGGTTTGAATGACTAAAAGCCATGAACAATGAAACAGAATACACATTTGAACACTGAGAGACAAACCAGAGAAGAGGCAGTTAAGTGAAAGCAGAGATAGACAAGGGCCGAGCTGACCAGCAACAGCATCAAGCACTAGAGAGCTTGAGAGATTCAAGCCATCCCATAGAGGAATCTGTCCGAATCGAGCATCCCATTTGGCTCCTTCCACTGTAGACGAGAAGGTCACAGAGCTGGTAGGAAGAAGAAGAGTGTGTGTACTCCAGTGGCTTGGGGAATCCAAGTACCACCCTGCCAAGAAAACATGCTTCACGAGAACTCACATTGAGTCCCTACATTGTAACTTTGTTCAAAGACCCAATAAAATAAGGCCACCACTGAAAGTTGGACCGGAGACATAGCCCTGGAGAATAGGGTGAACTCCTTATTAAAATTTCTTGTGTCTTTGTGGTTGCTTACTGTATTTCTCTATTGTCTTTCCATTTAAATGTTTGTGTATTGGCAATTTGATCGATCCATTGCTTAAATAACACAGAACACACACCGACACATGAGTCTGTAATACGTTTTTTTTAATAAACTTTAAAATGGTTTCACTCATAGGGTGGTTATCATATCAATTAAAAACCAAAACCCCAATGAACATTAATAACTAGCCTAAAATCCCAGTAAAACAAAGCTAAATTTCATAAAGAGAGCCCTCTCAGAGTCATAGGTTGGCTAGAGCCTATACTTAAAACTTTGGTTTGTGGTTACCTCGGTTTGTTCCTTCTTCTGATAACTTCTAAGGAAAATTCTGAGTGATAACCTAGTGGCAACCATACTGGGGAGAACCCTCAGTACTAATAAATATTTAATAAAATTTTAATTCTGTATTTTGAGCCTCTTAAAGTAATTTATTAGAAGTTATTTCTCAAAAAAGGAAAACAATTACAAAAACTCTAAAATTCTGGCTTCGAGGAGAACTCATTATACTAGGGCTAACCCATATGCAAACCCTCCCCCAGTAGTTGATAATCCCAACCTGATTCCAAGAAAAACCACAAAGGAAGAAAGTTTAGCTAGTCACACACCCTTAGTTAAAGCTAATTCATGCCCTGATGAGTGGTTTTTTTAAGAACATCTTCCCTTTGATGAGCAATTTTATTTTTCATTATTTAAGTCAAAGTCTTATAGTGAAATTCACGATACTTTCCTAGATCCTGATTTTATTGCAAACCTTGAAGTATAAAAAGCCAACAAATCAATTGATGAGTACATTTTGAATTCACCACAATCATCCCTTGGTACTACCAAGATTCCTAAGCTTTCTGAACAATTGTCTACCACTTCTAGTTCACCATTGTTCCCTTCAAATTCTAAAGTCCATTCTCCACCCCCATTTATACCTTCACTTCCTCACCAACCTATCATATCCCAGGTACCACCTACTAGTCCTAGTTCATCCTCCACTACTGTATCATCTTCCAGTGCCTCAAACCCACATATTAGCCCTTTCTAGCTTATAGGCATGGAAAATATATATGCTCCCCTTGTCTTACCTCCTCCGCTTGGTGCCATGCTAGCAGACTACCAGATTAAAATATTCCAATTTGATGGCATAGGAAACTACACTACATAACACCATGTTAATAAGATTACATACTACTTTAAACTTCATGAAATTGATATTATGGATGTCCAAATGAGACTGTTTTCTCAAAAAATAGCTAGTGATGTTAGGAAATGGTTTAAATCACTACCTGATAATAGTATTGATAGTTTAGAAGTATTTCATAAAAAAAAATTGAATAGATGGGAAAAGAAAAAGAATCATCTACAGATCCTTTCAAAATATGAAAATATTAGGAGCGGACCCAATGAAACTGTTCAAGGTTACTGCACAAGATTTAACAATATATACAATGCAATTCCAGTTAATCTCAGACCCCCAACTAACTTAGCATTAACAAAGTTCCCTGATGGTTTTGACACAGACATGGCATTCCAGCTGAGGGAAAGAAACCCCCCAACCCTAGAAGATATGCAAAGTGTAGTTGTAAGTGTAGAGGCTAATTTATTAGCTAAAAGAGCTAGAGTTAGGAATGAAAGAAGAGGAACAACTAAAGATGAGCCATCACCCTCTGACATTAAAATAGATAGCTTAGCGAAAGGCATGGAAAAGTTAATGGATAGAATAGAGAATATAGAGAGGAAACCCCAGTGGATAATCAATAGGCACCTCTAGTTAGAAACTTGAACTTTAGGAAAAACCAAAACCAAAACATTGAAAAAATGGACCCAATCATAATATTAGGCCTCCTTTCCAAGAAAGTTATGCAGAAACATCCCATCCTGAAGACCCAAAGCAAGACATACAGATTAACCTGATGGGATTAGATGATGAACGTGTTGTTTTTTTGACCCAAGATGATTAGGAATTGCATATTCTACAACAATTGCAAATCCAGTCTAGAGAGTCATTTGATTATAAACAAGGTTATAATTCTGCCATCTTTGAAGTGCATAAACAGTATAACCTAAGGAGTGAAAAGAATTCTGATATCCCTAACCAAAACAAGAAAACAGTGCCAAATCAACCCAAGAAAATCAACGAAGCCCCACTTTCTAAAATCCTCCAAATTCTCCCCAGAAAAAACCAAAATACTTTTGGCCCCACCATTGTAGATATAACCCCTAATCAACCTCCTGATGATTAGTCCTCTACTTCAATTCCCCCTAAAGAACCAATGAACAAACCTCAAAACACCAGATCTGAAAATCTACGTAAAGAGACCCCTAGTAAAGGAAAAGAATACTATCCCACTCAAATCCCTGCTATGAAAATTCAAAACCCTCAAACAAAAAAAGCCCCTTTTCCATTCAATTTGGGAGCAGAGGTAGCTAAGTTAAATATTTCAATCCCTTTAACAGAACTAATCAAGAATGAAACTTACAAGACACAAATAAACTAGACTTTAAACATTGCCAAAAATGAGGATTTTGTTAACCTATTTGGTGACCAACCAAAACTTATATTTGGTCCAGATGTTAATGGCAAACCACTAGAAGGAGGAATACCACCTTTCTACATTATCCTTAGCATCCATGACAAAATTCTTCACAATGCAATGTTGGATTCTAGGGCCTCCCACAACTTAATGCCCAAATCGGTAATGGAGAAACTAAACCTAGACATTACAAGGCCTTACAAGGACTTATTTTCATTTGACTCAAGTAAAGTAAAGTGTTTGGGGTTGATTAAAGACCTATGTGTTACCTTATTTCAATACGTTGCCAAGAGCAACCTTATGGATATTGTGGTTGCTGACATCCCATCGAAGTATGGCATGTTGTTATAAAGATCATGGGGAGCCAAACTTCAGGGATCTTTACATATTGATATGTCATACGCAACAATTTCTATTTGGACAACCCAAGAAGCTGTACTGAGAAACTTTAATAAAATACATGGTAAGTAGCTAGGATCAACCTCAAAACTTTCCCATCTACTCTGTACATTCAAACATTGATTATTTTATCCTATATAATGTTGATCAAACACAAGAAACTCTTTTAGATAGTGTTGATATAGAACCAAAGAAATTTTAGTTTCAAAACAAGAGGAAACCGTCCAAACTTTAGAAAATTCCACTAAACAAGGTAGTCAAAATGAGGAAAAGTTGGTGGCACTTGAGATATTCTGGCATCTTGAGTTTGATGAGTCAATCAATAAGTTTGGAGCAGGAGCAAGAGTTTAGATATAAAATCTGGATAATAATCACTCAGAAGGCCATGCATATAGAGTAAATTTTAAATGTACTAACAATATGGTCGAGTATGAAGCACTAATTTTAGGTCTTAAATTAGTTAGAAATCTAGGATCGAAAAGGGTTTTTGTCATGGGAGACTCTGAACTGGTTATAAAACAAATTGATGCTATATATATGACAAAAGACCCTATATTAAGTTGTTATAGAGGAACCATTGTAGAAATACTAAACACTTTCTTAGAAACCATGCTTGTTGTAATTCTTAGAAAACATAATATGCAGGCTCATAGTTTAGCAATGTTTTCCAACACATGTAAGTTACCCTTTCAAACTAACCATCAGTACACTACTGAAGTTAGGCACAAACCTGCAATCCCAAATAATTTCAAGAACTGGAAAATATTTTCTAATGATAGACAGATAAACAATTTTTTAATCTCAGAAGAAGAATTTGTAAATAGCAATATAGATACTGACACATCAATAGATACTAACATTAAATACAAAATATAAATAAATGAGATCGAAGGTGAAGAGATAGATAGATTTCACCCACTAAATTTACAAAATCAGATGTAGAAAACCTAAAACAAGTTGAGATTGATGAAATAATTAATGAAGACACCAAAGTAATCAATCTCAAAGACAATTTCTGACCAAAGGAATTAACCCCTTTGGAAGACTTGATTGATTCAAATGATGTTCCTAGAAAGCCTAAAATGGAACCTTTGAAATATGACATAGAGGAGTGTAATATAGGCACTAATGAAAATCCAAAATTGATCAAAATTTCGAAATCACTACCTCCAACTGAAAAGGTGAAATACATTGAGTTATTAAAAGAATTTCAGGATGTCTTTGCTTGGAGTTATGAGGACCTCAAATCCTATGACACCAACATCATACAACACACAATCCCTATAAAAGAAAATCAAAAACCTTTCAGGCAAAAACTTATAAGGATTAATCCTATCATATTACCTTCAATTGGAAAGGAAATCCAGAGAATGTATGATGCTAAGATAATTGCACCAATCAGATTTTCTAATTAGGTTTCAAACTTGGTGCAAACTAGGAAGAAAAATGGCGAGATCAGACTTTGTGTGGACCTTAGAAACCTCAAGAACATATCACTTAAAGACAATTACCCTCTCCCCAAAATGGATCATATTTTGCAAAGGGTAGTTGGATCAACTAGAATATCATTATTATATGGGTTTTCTGGTTACAATCAAATCTTAGTTCATCCTGATGACCAAGCCAAGACTGCCTTCACTACTCCTTGGGGCACATTCATGTATGTGAAAATGCCTTCTGGACTAATGAATGCAGTAACCACTTTCCAAAGGGCTATGGATATAGCCTTTTCCAAAGAAATTCATGATTTCCTTGTGATATATCTAGATGACATTACTGTGTTTTCATAATCTGATAGTCAACATTTAGATCATCTAAGGTAGGTTTTTATTAAATGCAGGAAATATGGGATTTCTTTAAATCCCAAGAAGTCTTTTTTTGGGTTAGAAGAAGGAAAGTTACTAGGTCATATAATTTCAAAAGATGGTATCTGAATAGACCCTGCAAAAATAGAAGCCATCTTACAAACACAACATCCAAGGAATATTAGGGAATTACAAGATTTCTTAGGGAAAATTAACTTTCTTAGAAGATGTATTTCTAATCTAGCAAAATTAATTAGATCACTGAATAATATGTTAAAAAAGGATTCGACCATAAAAGGATTGTTGAGCCTAAGAAATCCTTTGAAGACATTAAAATAACCTTAACTAGAACACCAGTTTTGATCAGTCCAAAATTTGACAGAGATTTCATCTTATTTTCCTTTGCTTCTAAGCACATTACAGTTGCAGTTTTACTGTAGAAAAATGACCAAGGCTATGAAAAACCTATTTCTTTCTTTAGCAAAGCCCTGAGAGATGCCCCCTTAAAATATAACATAATGGAAAAACAAGCCTTTGCTTTGGTCAAAGTTATCAAGGATTTTAGGGTACACATTTTATATTCTCATATAGTAGCCTATGTTCCTAATTCAGTAGTCAAAGACATCCTAACTCAGGGTGGTCCAGATGGAAAGAGGGGAAAATGGATTGCTACTATTCTAGAATATGACATAGAAATCAAACCAACTAAGTTAATCAAGGTCCAAGGTTTAGCCAAGCTCATGGCTGAATCAAACTGTCATGCCTTGGATATAAACTTTATTGCACAAATAGATAATGAAAAGGAGGTGGCGACTCCACTAATAAGCTAGGCCTTTATTGAATCACCATGGTATGCTAATATCATTTATGTTTTACTGAATTTACAAGCTCCTCCTAAATTATCTAAGACCAAAAATAGTTTTTTAAAGATGATATCCTTAAAATTTTGTATATTAGACAATGCTTTGTTTTTGAGAAATCAAGAAGGTATTCTTCCCAACTTCTTATTAAAAGATGAATCTAACAAAGTATTACAAGAGTTTCATGCAAGTGACTGTGGAGGACACCTTTACTAGAGAACCACTACTGATAAGATTCTTAGAGTTGGTTTCTACTGGCCTACCTTGTTTTTTGATGTAAAGAAACATGTGACCTCCTGTCACAAATGTCAAATTTTTGAGGGAAGAAAAAGCTTCTACCTTTACCCCTCAAGCCAATCTTTGCTGAAACACCTTTTCAACAATGGGGTTTAGAATTCATTGGTGAAATTCACCCACCTTCCTCTACCCAACACAAGTGGATCCTCACTGCCACATACTATTTCACAAAATGTATAGAGGCCATACCTTCAAGGCGAGCCATTGACACTGTTATCATAAACTTCATTGAAACCAACATTCTCTCAAGATTTTGATGTCCAACTAAGCTCATTACTAATAATGAAGTAGCCTTTAAATCCAAAAGAATGATAGGTTTTTGCAACAAGTATTATATAACCCTAGGCCATTCCACAACCTATTATCCTCAAGGAAATGGACTGGTAGAATCCTCAAAAAAATTCTAGTGAACATCATCGAAAAGTTGTTAGAGGACAATAACGAAACATGGAACAAAAAGCTAGTCAATGCCTTATGGGTAGATAGACTAACCACTAAAAAATCGATTGGTACATCTCCTTACCAACTAGTTTATGGGATGGAAGTTGTTTTTCCATCCTCCTTGGGAACATCAGTGATGAAGTTGCTTCAAGAATTGTAGGTTGAACCAAACAGTATCCAAAGAAGAATCAACCAAAAAATTAATCTTCAACAAACCAAGGAGGAAGTATACATCAGATCTCAGGTTGTGCAGGAAAGGATTAAAAAGATTTTTGATAAGAGAACCAAGGCTGAAGATTTATACCTTGGTGACAAAGTCCTAAAATGGGATTCAAGGAGGGAAGATAAAGGTAAACATGGGAAATTTGATTTCCTATGGAAAGGCCCATATGTCATTTATGCTTTCAGAGGTAATAATGCTTTCTTCCTAAGAGAAATGGATGGTATAGAAGAAGAAGGTGGACCAGTGAATGGTCGAATGCTTAAACATTATTCTGAACCTAACTACTAGCTTTTTATTTTTCCATTGTACATATTTAATTTTTCAAAAAGTCTAGTACAGATTGGGATGGTGATTTTTGAAGTTGAAGCCCGAAGAGAAGGCCCTAAGTTTTAAGAATTCACTGTCATAAGTATTAATAATGCAAAGGCATAGAGGATAATTTTGCAAAGTAACATCAACAGCAGTTCAAAGACTACTAATCTAGAAAGTTCTTGACATTTCACCAGGAAATGTCATCCCCAAATGGAGCCACTATTAGGTTCCTATACCAATAGGAGTCATAATTTTGAATGACTAAGGTTAATCCTTGTAATATTGTACACACCTTTGCTTTCTACAAATGTTTTCCATATTAAAAAATTAAAAAATGTAAAGATGGTATGCCCCAAAAGAATAATCAAAGGACAAAAATAATGAAAGGGTAAAAAAAAATGAAAATATATGAACCCCAAAAGACAGAAAGAGACCATGAAAGTGTGCAAGTCAAAATGGCACTACTATTTAATTTTTATGCATAATAAATGATTGTGTGCAGCTTGTTACTTATGCCACAATTCATGGTAGTCAAAATTTTTAAACTTGGCTATTTCATACTTTGAATTTTATGTTTATAGGTAGTGAATAAATCTGACCAAATAGTGTAATCTTGGTAGATCATTAGATAGGTAGAGGGAATAAAAGGAGCTCACCAGTTTAATTTGAGCCCTTGGATGATATAAGGTTAGAATTATATAGTTTATTTTGTAAAGAGAAGAAAAATATTGATAAGGGTTTGATAGCCTAAATGCACCCAAATAAAGTGAAGAAAAAATGGTAGGATGAGTAAGTGGGTAAGTAGTAGAAAGGTAGCAGAAATATCATGTCATTTGATACAAAAAGGGCTTATGTCATTGTTCCAAATGCATCATTTAAATTTGCATAAGTGGTAAACAAAACGAAAGCAATGGTTCACAATTTGGTTTACTTAACATCCCATCATTCATTTTAACCCCTATGACATAACTAACATCCATTTAATAATAAAAATATTAATACCTATAGTTTTTAAGTCAAAAAGGCTCAGAGCATTTCTCTGACTTTTGGTGGGACCAGACCCTTGGCTTGATGACTTAAAAAGGAAAGGTGTTAAATTCCCTTATAATTCATTCATCCCCCTCACAAAATTCCTTTTCCTAAGGTTAAGTTCTCTTGCCTAGGAAAACCCCTTTATAAACATGTTTTATGTAAAAAACCCACCAAACATATTTATCCTAAATACTAAGTATAGGGAAAGCACACCACATTTCATATACCTAAGTGCAATACCCCTATGCTCATTTCGCCACATATTAACTTTTTAACTTTATTATTTAAATTCCCAAAAAAACCCACTACCTCGTATATATTTAAATCCCTTATACAAAATAACCCCACCCCTTATTTTAGTTATAAACTATATTACTACCCTATAATCCCACAAATATATTAAATCCCATCCTTAGTCCTTAATCCCTCATTAAAGCTCCCCCAACATCCAATGGCTCACATCCATATCAGGCTGACTTGATGTCCCTAGTAAACCAAGGCAACACCAAAGTAAACATAGAGAATGCTCTAATTGATTTAGAAAAGAATCTTGATGACAGCTCTTTTTTGTAGGTACCAAAAGGACCAGAAAGAACCATGAGTACCCCTCCATTCATGCAAAATCCTTAGAATGAGGAGAATATCCCAAAAAGAAACAGAGAAGGGGCTTCCACTTCAAGAATGGCCACCTTCTATTTGTAGTAGGAATCAAAGAAGAGGCAAAGGATAAATCCAGCCTTTGAGTAGGAATATACTGAAGACTCAACTAAGGTCACAAATACTAGAGCAGAAAGAAGTAGGCCTACCACTCCATCTAGAGGCATGCAAGAGCCTTCCACATCACAAACTTAGATGTTGGAAAGGAAGCTTAGTGTTGAAGTGTCTTCCTTTAGAATGCCTATGGATAAAGACCAAGATATCAATGAAAGATATAAAGAAATCAAAGATAGAAATGAGAGGCTTAAGGCCCAAACATATGCATAGTACTTGAAGATGACTCCCACCAATCAAACAAGGCTAATTCCAGCCTTTGACATTAAAGAGGGAAAGATGTAGATGAATTTTGTTAAACCCATAACTCAGCATCCCAAGATAGCTTCAAATTATAAGAAGGTGGATTTTGAAGTGTTGGCAAGGGATATTCATCTCATAGACCAAATTGAACTACAAAAATAGGCTAGAGAGATTATATACTCCACCCTGACAGGTAAAGCCATAGCTTCCCATCAGCTACAGAACTCTTTAAACAACATCTCAACAAAATTCCAGTTAGAGAAGGCCTCCTCATAGGCCAAGGATACAAGGATCAAGTCCTTAGAGGACTTAGTGATTGAATTGGGACATGGTCCCAAGGATATAAAAGCTACAGAGTAGCTTATTAAGAAGAAAAATGATGATATTTCTACACTTAAGAGGCAATTGAAAATACCCGAACTGTAATATCCTCAAACTCTAGAAGTCATAGAGAATCAAACCAAACATGAGGAGTTGATGGACTTGGTCTTGAAGTTGAATGATCAAGTAAAGGAGACAAAAAAGGAGTTGGATACTTTAATTCAACTGAAGCAAAGAGACATGGCCACAATTTCCAAATAGGTCATCCCTACAGTATCCATAGCAGTTCCTTCTTTAGTGGCACCCACTCCTCCATTTGCCACTGCATTTCCAGTCACAACAGAACCTACAACTACAACAAGTGCACAAGGAGAGAAAGCAGTAGAATTGGTTAAATCCATGGAAGAGATGTCTCTCCAGGCTACTAAAATGAATAGGTTAAGAGAAAAGGTTGCAAGTTTGGAAACAGACTGCAAACTTGCCCAACTGAAGAAAAAAGAAGAAGCACAAAAAGCCCAAAGAATGAAGGAAAGGATCAAAATCTTAGAGAAAGACTTAACACTGGAGAAAATACTGGTAAAACCAAGGAAATGTTGTGGGATAATATCATTGACTCCGTTAAGGATATTTTTCCCTCAATTCAAGTTATTTTTGAACAAATAGAGTTAGTAAAGATAGCTACAGAAGCTATCCGAAAAGTGAAGGAGGAGTTGGGAGGTAAGCCAGAGGATGCCAATAGACTCATCCACTTCCTCAACAGCAAGAATAGATATGAGCTCCATGAGCTAAATATAGAAGATAGGACTGCGACCATTTTAGAAATAAGGAAGGTCCTCTCCAAAAGGAACCTTATGCTTAACTTAGAAGAAAAGTGTCACAATATGCAAGTAGCCATTGATAGGTTCATGACTAAATTCCAAATTTTAAGAGAGAAAGTTCTACCCAGTCCTATGGTTATCAATGACAAACTCATGACATAGTTAGACTATGATACCAGACTTAGACAATTGGAAAAGGAGCAAGCTAGCTCTTCATCCATAAAAGCATTGCCAACAGGCAAAGTGCTATACAACACATTTGAGAACTTGTTTTTACTGGAACATGAGATCAAACATTTATTCCTCACCAAGACCAATTTTTCCAAATATACTGAAGCTAATGAAATATATAGGAGAATGATTAATGTAAAGTTACCTGATACAAAATGGTGGGAGACAATGACATATTTACTGGGATAAATTTACTACACAGTAAAACAAAATAGCTAGGTAAAATAGGTAAAAAAAACACATCAGGGTCAAAGAGGATCAGGGTAAAAGAGTATCAGATGAAAGATAAAAGTTAAAGAAGACTCCAGCATGAAACACTACAACAAAAAGCCAACATAAGGGTCTACACTTCAACAATAAAGACCAACACAACCATAATAAAAGGGACAGCATGAAACAGTTCATTAGCTGTCTCTATCTTCTTGCAAGAAGATATTTGTATTTCCTAGATTAAATCTCAAGTTGTTTTGAGATATTTTGTAAATAATATTTGTATAAATACTTCACAATTTGGAGTATGTAGTGTGGATTCAAAAACATGTCTATAGACTTCTTGTTCTTAATTCTCAAATTCTATTGTATCAATGACTGGATCAGCTAGCTGGATCAAGGAATAAAGATCAGATATTTCACTAGATTCTTGTGTAAATCAAAGTTTAAATAAGTATTCTCTCACATTCAATGTTATTTTTCTTTAAGTTTTTCCCACAGTCTTACTTGTATATCTCGAAATTGATTAGTTGCACTCTGTTTTGACTGTTGTGCATATTTAATGTTTTCTTCACTAAGGAATTCTTGATTGCTCCTTAGTTTAGGTAGTTCCTTGTGATCTATAGCAAAGGATTCGTAGTTGCCCTTCGTTCATGATTATCCTTTGTTCTTCATATTAACCCCAGTCTGAGGATTCTTAAGTGCTCTCTCACCCTAGTTAGGATCATTTCACCTATTTGACCTAAAGATTTGCACTTTACTTTGCTAGCCTGCCCTGTGAACATTCCCTTTAATGAATTGATCCAATTCTACTATCCATTTGTTGACTCCATAGCCCAATGGCTTAAAGACCTTTCTCTATCCATATGTTCCAAGAAATTCACCACCCATCCTTCAATTCAAAACCAAAACCCCACTGAACATTAAGAACTATCCTAAAATCCCAGTAAAACAAAGCTAAATTTCATAGAGAGAGCCTTCTCTGAGTCATAGGTTGGCTAGAGCCTGTACTTAAAAGATTTGTTTGTGGTTACCTCAGTTTATTCCTTCTTCTGATAACTTCTAAGGACAATTTTGAGGGATAACAAAAGCATTATTGGATTCAAAGTCCAACACTTTTCAGCAATACGTCCTTGCTTATGGCAACAAGTGCAACACATGTGCATCCTTTTTACAACATGATTTTCCTTGTCCAATGGACCTTTGGCTTCTTGCCTCCTTTTCTTCAAAATTTTCCTGTATGCGGCCATTCTCTTCCAACATCTAGAAACAATATGGTTATCCAAACCACAAAAGGAACATGCAATTTTTTCCCCATGCTTATGTGGAAATTTACCATGCTTTACATGATCAAAGGAAATATGATTGAAGTCAGATTTATACCTTTCTCTTCCACCTTTGTTTCCTTCATGAGGAGGTGAATCGAATGAAGAAGTGGCTCCCTTAGAAACACCATCAATCTCTTCAATGCTTTCAAAGCTTTCACAACTCTCTTGTTCAAGTGCATTATTATGAACACCTTCTTCTTGAAAAGTATGTTTCAAACTATTGCATTCCCTATGAATCCAACCCTTACAAACTTGAGGTAGAGAATCTGAAATGAAACTCCTTCTAGGAATTGTTTCAATTGCCTTCATGGCTGCTTTGGAACATTCTCCATAGGATTGTCCATAGCCAAGACCCAAATAATTAGGCCTTCCCTCAACCATTATTGGCTTAACAATTCCCTATGCATGTTTGCCCAATCCTTTTCCTTTATAGCCCATTTTTGACATCAACTTGGACCCTATGCCTCTCGTATGATTTTCAAAAGAACCAATACAAACATTCTTAGAGGAAATTGAAGACAAACTAGAATTGTTTACCTCTTCTTCAAGCTAATACTTGACTAAGGCTTCTTTAGCAACAAGGAGTTGTGTCTCCAACTCATGCATCCTTTCTAGGTTCATATTTGCAATATGAAATTGGCTCTCCATTTCCTGCAACTTGTCAGAAAGCAACTGCTTCTCTTCCTTCATGGAATTCAACTGCTCTTGAAGTTTGGTGCTCTTCCTTTCATCCTCATACATTTCTCTCACCATATCCATCATCATGAATAGGTCTTTCTTCATGTCTTCATCGAAGAATCTTGTGAAGGAGGAAGATTTTGAGAACTCACTTATATAAGTTTTCATTATCGAAATGAACTAAAGAACTTCAACAAAATTCACAAAGAGCTTATTCAAGCAGCCTTTTACCTTGAGGTCCTCTAGGTAAGGAGAATGCCTTCATCTCTTCTTCCTTCTTGTCCTCTCCTAAACTTATCTATCAGTATCTTTCCCTTCACCTTTGCAAACTCAAACAATTAGTTAGTTTAGAAACAATCAAACAGTCAAATTCTATGTATTGTTTAAACACCTTTCAAGTCAAACAAGCAACCTTTTGCTCTGTCAATCAAGCAACCTACTCTGATACCACCTGATTTGAAATGGGGGTTTAACAACTTGTTATTCTTATAAGAACCTCCCACTCCAAAGCATAACAAATAAATGATATAGCTTCTATATCACATTTGCAGAATTTAAATACTTGAAACAGGTGTATGTATTATGTTTGTTTTAAACTATTTAAGTGCTTATTTGTTTCTGCTGATATTAAACATATACAAAAGTCATATATTGTAGCAAATAAACAACCACACATAACAACAAATTTAATCTAGGAGTTCACCCAAATATCTTGGGCTACATCTCCTTGAGCTTCTGTCAACTTGACTTAGCTCTTTGGGATTATGGCAAAGGTTCTTTTACAAGTTCCACACTTAATTCCAAAGGTTACTAAACTAAACTAGTGGGCTTAGAATACCATCTATATCCCTATCATGGTTGTCATCACTCTACAAATAAATCTAAGCTTCCTTAGACTTGATTCCTTCAATCAATGCTCTGAGCTTCCCTGAGCTTCTTGATGGCACTAACTCCTTCAGAATTCTGCAACTATCTCTGAAACTTCTTCTATTGTCTCCAACACATATCAGACACCAAAAACAGACTGATCATTTGATCATTTGTTGTCTGAAACTTCCCTATAGTTTCTTGACCTTTAGAAGTCTCCAAATTCTTCTACAAATCCCTGCAATGGATTCAGAAGGCTCATTACAGTCAAGAATGACTATTGGTTCACTGAGAATGACAACTGGTAGCTCCTACAATTGCCTCCAACCTTTGGTGGCTCTTGATCTCCAACATCAATTTTCCTAGATCTCCATGAAGATGACTTCCTCAGCTTCTCTGGACTCTACCATCAGCTTCAGAAGGCTCTAATTAGCATAGCGAGCCTCATGTTTCACTCTCGTTGCTTTTATGAGCTTCTTTGTCTCTCCTCTACTCTATGTCGAAAGTTGCTCTTGGAGTGCTTTTATGCAATATCTTCTAGGGATACTCCACTAAAATTGGTTACTGCACTTATCTCTAGCTAAACTTAGCATATTTGCTTAAGTTTATCTGCTCCGCTAGGCTAACCGTCGAAGGTAACTATTACCGTAACCATTGGGCATGCACATGAAGGATAAGACCTTATCACGCATATATCTCGTGGTTAGGTAATATGCACGTGGATGGTATTTAGGAAGCAGTAAGCAGTTTCTCACATGGGCGAAAAGCTGTAAGCTATATTTTACCAAAAGCACACGATTAGCTCGAATGGTTGACACGTAGCATGGGAAAACAACTTTTCTCGCGTGCTCTTGACCCGATAACGTTCGTGCATGATTCTGTGTGAGATCGTGTGACAACCGTTAGATTGAGAGGGTCATATCAATGGTTGGGATCGTCTGATTGGTTTGGTGAGTGGATGACACAATAACCATTGGATTTGGAGATATCAGATAAACAGTGTGGATTGATCACTTTATAAAACAACCCTCCATCTGATACAAAACAAATATGCACTGCATCCTTGGTTTATGAAGAAAAAGCGTTTGATAGAGGTGGTAGAGTGTTATCTTGTCTTGCTGAAGGTCACGTGTTCAATTTCATCAAACCCCAACAAGTTTTACATAACCATTCTAGGGCCACATGGTGGCCTCCAAGCTTGCCACATGTCAGCACCTGATTGGTCCTGGATCAATATCTAATCACTATACCTTATCCTCTTGGTAGTGAATTGGTTTCCATCAAGACATTGGTAGATTGTTTTGTCTCTCCCATCCATCCACCTTTGATTGAACCATTATGACCATAGTTACTATGGATTAACCCTGATAGTTCTAGCCTACCTATAAATATATTCCTTTTCCACTGATGGAGGCAGTTAGTTCCTTTTTACCATCGACATATACTATTTTCTTCACTATGTCATCATTTCCACCACTAAATATGTTAGTACCTACACCTGTCACATCCTCTTGAGACATTCCATCAGTCTATTTTATGGATCATACAACTTTCCCTAGTGTTTCTATGCCTACTCCTTCATCTACGCCGACTATTGTAGTTGATCCTATCCAGCCTATAGGATCAAGGTTTTTGACTCCTAGCTTTGCTCAACCTACTATTGTTGTTCCTTAGATGGGTATGGTAACCTCTAGAAATGTGTGGGGAGGATCATATGTTTCCCCTAGCTAGTCTGGGGCTAACCTTGCTTCTAATATTTCTCAAGCCTGGTATAGTTTGTTGTTTGGAGAGACACCACCCTCTAGTACATTTCCTAGAGTGACTAGTTTACCTAGGGTCAACCTTGCTATTAGCACCATCATGTCTATGAGTTATCCTCCTTATTCCAATGCTGCTACATAAGGTGGTCCATATTTTCCCATCAAGTACAATGTTATTAGCAACCATGCTTTTTGGGGTCCTTTGCTCTATGGGGATACTTACCATAGGGGGAAAGATCCTACACTAGTCATTATGGCCCACATCCTTTATATGTTGGGAAATCGTTTTACCATTGTCAAAAACCTATTCCTCAAAATCAGTATAGGAGGGGACCTAACGATTGCTTAGGGGTCTCTTCCTCTTATGAACCATTTAGTCAACTTCATAATACCTTTTTCTCTTCTCTCGATCTTCTATATTTGGTGAAGTTGACTAATGACCCCATTCATCATGATCCTTAGTGGCCACCCATGCATGCCAAGTTTTATTCTGATATCCCCAAATTTGAAGGGAAACCTGGAGAAAATCCATCAACACACATCACCACCTATCATTTTTGGTGATCATCAGATTGTTTAGTGGATGATTTGATTAAACTACACATATTCCAACGTATCCTAACTAGAGATGTCACTAAATGGTACACCAAACTAGATATTTCATCTTACAATGATTTTTCATATTTGGACCAAACCTTTTCAGCTCATTTCCAGTTACCTACAAGGTATGCCATTAGTTTTGATCTCTTGTCCAATTTCAAACAAGAAAATTCCACGTTTATTTCTGATCATACTCATGAATGAAGATGTCATAAGAGGTTAGTGTGAACCACGAGTCCTTGGTGAAATTCTTCGGAAATTGTTCATTCGATCATTGCTACCTCCTATAACCAAGGATGTGTCCATGTTTAGGGCTGTTATTGAGGAATAGGCTATCTTATCTTGCCAATAACTTATTTCATTTATTCTTAGTCGGGCATGCTTCATGACATCATTATTAATGCTCCTCACCCTTCGATCGACCCAATAAAAACCTACCCTGGGACCACATGTTGATGGTGTGATTGGATCTGTTTTTATTTTGTGAACTAACTTTCTACCTAACTTGGGAAATCGATCATGATATCACATGCCCCAACAAGTGTGCATGGCTCTACAAAAAAACCCTCTTCTGAGCAGTCCACCGATGTTGTCATGGTGAAGTTCACAACCCCTAAGAATAATTAGAAACTTGGTAGGAAGAAGAATACAAAGAAAAAACAAAAGAATCAAATTAATTTTCCACTCTATCATAGTGAGAGAGACCCAAGCTCAACTTCGCTGAGTTGCTGGATAGAATGAATCTCCTTTCACCTTTTCTTTTACTTATGTGAGACTTATCCCATGATAAAGGGGTGGAATTACATGATTGAGTTATTTCACATAATTATTTTGCCAAAATATTATAACTATGAGATAATAATTATTTCATAATTAAGATAATTGAGAAAAATCTCATAATTTTGAAAAGAGTTTCTAGATTTTTTCATTCCCAAGGAGATCAACTTGACCCACTTATGTATAATTTGGCTACGGATCCATTATTGTAGAATTTTAATAGCTTCTCAAACCCTTAGGTGTCTATATACATTCTCCTAGAGGATATAATGAGCCTATATAATCCAACAAATAGGAAAGGGGGTGAGAGCTATTATCCAAAATATAGTGTGAGAGATTTGTTGTATTGGGAGAAGGAGACCATACTATAAGCTTGAGGAGATGATCTCATTTGTTGGAGGTATAATTGTACCATTTTGTTTATGATTAATAAAATTTCATGTTCCCTTTCTTGTAAATCTATGATTATGGTTGATTATACATGTTAATGTTTATTTAAGCTAATAGTCTCTGTGAAAGGCTATTTATGGTCTCTATTTGGTGATGCATTTGTGTAGGTAGTTGATCTATTTTAGGAGAAAAGATCTCTTGCTTGGAGCGAAGAATTTCTGCATCGAACCCAACATCCTTCACCAATCTGCGAGGGTTGTAGGTGTGAGCTCAAACCCTAAGTGTAGGGGCTACATGCATGATTGAATTCTTGAGCATATGGAATGGGATTTATATTTTTGATTGAATTTGTCATCTATTTTGTTGTTTTATACGCTTTCTAGGTCGATAGGGTTACAAGGAAATAACTCCTTATGTGTGAAAGCACCAATTCTATTGTGTCATTTTCCTCACATAGTAGTATTCTTCTCTGTAACCCTATGCCTAGATTAGGATCACCAAAAAGGAAAAAAAAAGGTTAAACCAATAAAAGGGACAGTTCCAAACTATATTATCGTACAAGTAATCAATCATGCATTCCCTAATTCTATAGGTTTTGAACCAACACATGGCCTCCTTGTAGATTGGTGAAGGCTCTTGAATTCAATGCAGAATCCTCTTGCTCCAACTAGGAGATTTCACTCTTCTGTTATCGATCTAGGCCTACAAACAAGCACAACCAAATAAGGATGACAAGAGATCTTCCGCAGAAGACCATTAGCTCAAAATCAGTAAGAAATAACATGAATGGATACCAACAAATACAGATCTGAAGAGAAAGGAACGTATATATATAAAATATATATTATATATATATATATATATATATATATATATAATATTAATATATTATATTATATATATTATATATATAATATATATATATTATATATAGATATATATATATACTAATCATAAACCAATGATACACAATTTTATCGTCAACTTTGGATCTCCTATCTAAAGTCTGACAAAGTCTCCCACTATGAGAATATGGCCTCAAAGAAAAATGTGTCTCTCAAAAACTGAATTAAGATAAAAAAATCTCAATATATTTCTCTCTCTTTCTCTCTATAGCTTGACCATCTAAGATAGCCAAGTATAAACATAACCAAAGAGAATCCCAAGAGGATGAATATGGATTCTTAGAGTGAATAGAAATTAAGAATCTTCTCTAATAATGCACCCTATCCAACTCAAATATGTAAGATAAGGTGATGAGTCAAATTGATCCCTTAGGAACCATAAGTGTCTAGAACAAGAATCTTGCCTGCATGCAAAAAACTAAGAGAACTCAATTATGGTCATATGGAAGATGGATCATCCATGCAACTCGAGGCTTCAGGACACACTTGCGGGTAAGTAAAATAAGAAAAAGAGTGGTAAACAGCTTAAGGAAAATGGTCAACAATATAGTAGTTCAAACGTACTAACCCCGAGGAGCACCAAGAACTAGAATTGGACAAAAAACGAGGAGATTTCTAAACAAAGAGGGAAGAGGAAAAAAATACTCTCATTGAAAGCACTAGTTCTATTGTGAAAAAATTCACACACAATGAGCTATTTCTCCACAACCTTATGGACTTAGAAAGGTTACCAGACAACAAAATATATGACTAACTCAATTATATACATAAATCTTGATCTATATGCTCAATCAATCAATCATGCATGTAAATCCTACACTAAGGTATTGAGCTCACACTTGCAACCTTCGCAAATCTATGGAAGGGTATTTGTGATATTTTTTTGGTGATACATGTGTGTAGGTAGTAGATATATTTCAAGAGGTAATATCTCTTGGTTGGAGCATAGAATTTATGCATTGAACCCAACACCTTGCCAATCTGCGAGTTAAGTTGAACTTGGATATCTCTCACTATGATAGAGTGGAAAATAACCTCCCTAAGGCGAGGGGGCATGAATTTTTTCAAACCATGAAATGCATAAGGTCAACATGCCCACCAACCCTCATAACTATGGTAAACCAAGGCATGGGAACCTATATCCTCATAGCTTATGAATTTATGATGCTTATGATTTTTTAACCTTATACTTTCTCCCATAGATGAGGTTGTATCATGGTTAGAGAAATCATGTGCTCTAGGAAGGTGCTAATATGGTTCATGATTATGGTCCTAATGGAGCTATCCCTCCTAAGAAAATTTACCCTCTCTTATTTTATTTATGTTCCCCCTTAGCCTCTCCTTATGGATTTATTTGAGTGCATACATTGTTATTTCCTCCTCTATATAATTCATCTTTTTTCCTTTGGGATAAACTACTTGTTGATTTTTTGTGTTCTTCGACATTCTTTTTATGACCCTCCTCTTAAATTTGACCTTCTTATTCTGAGGCTCTCTAGTTTTACTTTTCTTTCTCCCCTTCTAGCTATTGATATAAATAATTTATCATAGGGATGTGTGCAAACATTAGAGGAATTCTGAGGTCTAAAATGGGCCTCCTAAGGAAAACAATAGAATAATAGTAAAAATAATAATTTCTAAATGAAAATAAAAAGAAAAATAAAATTATTGTATTTTTTTTATTTATCCCCTTATATGTTTAATTAAATTTTCGGTATGATCATTTATTGGATGTGAAATCTTGCAAAATTAGATTTCTTGTCCAACAAGTATCCACTTTGCATGATTTCAGGTAGACCCACACTAATAAAAATTGAAAATACATTAAAAACAAATAATGTTTTATTCTTGTATTTTCAAATTTTCTTAGTGTGGTTCTACTCAAAAGTATGCATAGAGGGTATCCTTTAGATGTGGAATCTAATTCCATAACCAGCTAATTCCCCACTTGAAATTTGTGTAAGCCTATCAGGATATGATTCAAAAAATTGCAGTTTCTTCCTTTCCCTTAAAAAATATTCACCTCTGGGGATGAAATCATTCTCTTGAATCTTATTAGTCTTTAAAGACGAGTTTTCTTTTTTAAATGTTCATTTTGAGGTCCATTTTTGAGCTAAAAAATCCCTTGATGCATTGTAGTGATGGTAGGGTTTCTACAAGTGACTCATGAGCTTGTCTTCACACTAAGACCTTAGCGGGGATTTTCCATAAGAAGGCTCCCTTGAAAATCCAAGATGAGTTACAAGAAGTAGAGGATGACTTTCTAGGTGAGTGGAATAGTTTTTCAGATTCAAAGATGTTTGCATCAGTTGCAACCGAGGTTTATAACACATCACACCCCCATGACTACCAAAACCATTCTTTATATACAATTAACTTATTCTTTTGTATGAAGTTTCCACTCAACAAGGTCTTGCTTGACATGAATTATGCAAAGGATGAAATTATCTTAATGTTGGATGATATTTAACTTCATCTAGAGGATAAGGATGGATAGTTGACACATTTAGAAATAGGTTAGCAACATGTCCTGAACCTAGAAATCACATGCTAGATGAGTCAAAGGCTATCGAGGTGGATGCTTTAGTTTCTTTGTAATTTTCATTATGATTAAGCACTCTTAGCTATTTTTTCTCTTATTCTCTTTCAAGCCTATTAAGGTGACTTTTTTTATGTATAGTTAGCCTTCTTAATTCCCTTTGTCATAGACAACAATTCCTTGCTATATTTTTCCTTTATTTCATATAAAAACTTCATATTTTGATGATATCTTAATTTGTTGATGGTTTGGTTTCCTTAAAGGAAAAGGAAAAGATAAAAAAGGATCAAATACAATGTAATATTCTATATATATTCAAAGTATTTAGCTTACAAAGCCAAACTCAAAACACATCTCTATCCTAAATTTATTTTTCTAAAATTTGAGCACATTATAACATATAAAATTATTCTAATACCACTTGTGGTGTTCCTTGATAGCTAAAACAAAATAGTTAAAGTAATATAGATACCAAAATTAATTGCAAAAAGAAAATAAATAAAACTAAAATATTGAAATAAAAATAGTAAGAAAATATTTATTTATAGCCTTGAGGGTTAGCTTAGTTCATTGAGTCCTCGTCGTTAAAGCACCTTTGTAATTGAGAGGTTACAAGTTCAATTCTCTTGACACTCTAAGGGTCAAGATCCATGGTTGAGTTGATAGGAAGTGATACTTTGTGTAGATCTTCTCAGTACAAATATTCCATGGACATAGTGCTCACTGATATTTGGGGACCATGAATCACATAGGGAAAAATACACTTTTATTTATATTCAAAACTGAAAACAATATTCACTTTTGTCTTCGAGGGGGAAACCTCCAACTTAGAATATCTCCAACTATAGTAATATTTACTTGGAAATTGATTAAATAACTTCTACTACTTGATATAGTTTTTAATTAACCATAACCCCAAACACCAAGTGGACATCCATTAATAAGGCCCCAATCACTAACTACCACATCTTAACTAATGACGCTAACTTACATTCATTGCTTTGATAGTCTACTACATATTGGAATTTATTTATAAAAGATGACCCCAATACATCAAGTTACAACCCGGTATCCTTTAGAGGAGTCAGGGTATGACCCTACCATGAGGCTTGACAATTCAAAAAGCCATTATAGTCATAAATAATGTATCTTCCTTAATTTTTTCCTACATTAAAGGAGAAACCAATACCTTGAAAATTCATTGATCTTGCATTAATGTTCACATTTGATCTGATGATCAAATTTTAGCTCAAAAATGTAAGTTCCTAGAATGTTTTGAAAATGACATCTTATCGAAGTGTTCATCATTCTGAATCCAATGATCTTTGTTTCACCTAAATCTGAGATTATATGCTAAAGTTATCATGTTCTGATTTTTTTGGCCCAACAACTAAAAAAATGAGCCGGTTTAATGACTAGGCAACTAACTGGGCTAATGTACTACTATCATCATCCAGGGTGACTATGTAGGTATCGACCAATGAGGTTCTTCCGAGTGGCAGCCTCATATTGGTCGAATTTCTTGTGTTTTTATTGGGTCATATTTTTCGGGGTGGACCAATTAGGGTGTATCATGTTACCCAACCAGAGGCTGCCACATGGAATCCTAAGGCAGGACAAATTTTGTTAAGGATTCAGATGGCCTAGATAGGGCTCAAACCCCTGACATGTATTTCAACAATAAAGCACTCATATAATTCTCCTACATGGTGTTTCTTAACACAATATGGCCATGACAATTCATGAAGATTCATTGGTGCACATATGGGAGGAGAGGCCAGGTAGTCAGCCCCATCCCCTAGTCACCACACTGAATAGAACCCTAGGGACAAAGGTTAAGGGGCTTGGGACCTTAGCCCAATCCCTAGTCATAGGTTTCCCACAAGACTGTTGGAACTAACCGGAAGGTGCCAACAATGGATGGGGCTTCAGACTAGCCCATGGCCTCAGTTCCATGTTACCTTCATAGGACCTCAACTAGAGTCTATAAGGCACCAAGTGGAGGGCATGATGGTAAGCTTGAGGCTCTACGCGTATGGTGCCCACATGATCGCGATAGTTGAAGTGAGGGGCCTTTGGCGGATAGGGCAAGCTGTTGGCCCGACCCTTGTCACTATGGACACCACCAAGACCACAACCCCAAAGCTTAAATGGCTAGGTAGGCAAGGGTGGGCGGTTAGGCCTGACTAGTGGCCATATGCACTCCATGTGGCCAAAAAAATTGCATCTAAGGGTTATTGGGAAATTTAATTATCCAACAAATTTCACCTTTGGAGGGTGAACTTATCACCTCCGCAATGGAAAATAAGGTGATTTTGTAGGAAAGTTAGACTATTAGTCTAATTTGCTGGACAGATAACAAAGAAACTAGATAAAGAACATGTTAGAGTCATAACTATGAGATTTTTTGGCCTTTTAGAGCTCAAGAAGAGTCCATCTAGGGGATTTTAGACATTTTGGATCTAATTGTGACCTCTATTTGCTGATTAGAGCACATCTAAAGATAATTTTTGTAGGTTCAAGTCCATGGGTGTATGGATCAATCAATCTTTTGGAGGTGTCTAAGCACGAAGAAGGCCTTGTGGGGGTTTTCTTACCTTCGAAAGTTTACTGCAACAATTATTACTTGTAGGGTTCATCTCATTTATTATTTTCTCACTATGTCTTTTTGAGGAAAGCTTTCTTTCATATTTTAATGTGGAACTGAAGTACCTGTATGCTCATGTATGCCCATTTTCAGATGGAGTAATGGTTCTTTGTAGGAGACACCTTTATTTTCTAATGGTTTCATGACTGACTATAGGTTTTCATGATGTTTATAGTGAGTGTTCTTTGTAGGAGAACATTTCCTTGAAGGGGAAACTAGCAACTTGTTTTATCAACAAATTTTATGTACTATTTTCCCCTGAATATATGGAGCGGTCTAGCTATGTTGGTAGGCCCATAGATGTAGCCCAGGAGGGTGGAACTTTGTCACCAAATTCTTTGTTGTTTCGCTTCATGAATTCTTGTATGGGTTAAATGATTAGATGTTGCTTATGTTTTAAGTTTACATTAAAAACTAACTCATAACTTGAAGAGACCTTTGAAAACATGTTTTGTCATAAGACCCATTTTTCCTTACAAAGCGTCAAGGGAATGATCATTTTTAGGAAGGATAACCTCTCCTCCAATTTCAAATCAAATTGGTATCAGAGCAAGGCTTGACCAAGTTGCAAGAATGGGAAAGAAGGGTCTCCAAGAGATAGAGTAGATGAATTTGACTCTTCGAATGGAGAACATTGAATTGATAAGAATGCTAGAAATTGTTGAAGATGAGAAGAGGCATACACGCCTTTAGTTACATCATGTGCTTGAGGAACAACTTCAAGCTGAAAGTTCCACTCCTGTGACAGTAAAGGAAACCTCGAAAGTGAAGGCAATATGTTAGAGTGGTTCAAACAAAGGTTATGGACTGTATCAGGAAAATGATGCATGTGCATTTTGTAAGCATCTCATGGATTCTAATCATATGCCATTGGCAAGAGTGGGTGGCTAGAGTCATCTACAAAGTTGTAATCATCATCTGAAGTAGAAAATATGGATGGCAAGTTTAAGAAGGTAATAAGAATTCAAGTTCAAATCCTTCTATTTATGGTCATAATAACTCTTTTGCAGCATTTGAACAACATACTAGAGGCATTGGTACGAAGCTTCTATATAAAATGGGCTATGAAGGAGGAGGCTTTAGCATCAATGGACAAGGGATCACCAGTCCAATCATGGTACATGAGAGACCAAAATATCAAGGATTGGGATATGGTCAAAGAGATTTTGGAGAATGCTCTAAACGGTTTGGGGAAAATCAATCATCAAAGGATGTTATGTCACACCAAGATGGTGATGACAATGTTCATTTTTCTTCTAAGAGAAACTAATGCTTTAAAGGACCTTGCATTTCATTGTCCACTCCACATTTCCAAAGCTACAGCCCAAGGGATATGTATAAATCTCATGGGTGTTTTCCAAATGATGGTAATTTTGACTATTTGTGGAACATGTATCCTTCCATTTTCTGTGATGCATTTGACCATTGTGTGGTTGTTTGTGAGAAATACATGGTAATGGTCAAAATAATGGATCAAATTCTTGGCATCAAGCATGATGAATCTCCTTCACATTTGCGGACTTCCTTGTTGGAAATCAAGAGAAAGTGCTTTTGTACCTATTATAAGATGCATGGGCATGGGAATGAACGATGTTGTAAATTACATCTAGAGCTTCATTCCAAGAAGGGAAAAGAGATTATGCAAACCAATGCAAAGGAAGAAAGAGGTGGAAAAGAGGTCACATAGAATTACTAAGGAAACCTTCAAAGCAAAGGTGATGCAAAGAGAGAACCCATAAGCCTAGAAGAGGCAAAGATTGGGTAGACTATTTGTATAGTTTGCTTTTTCTTTGTAAATTGTAAAAAGTTGTTGTTGTTTACCTGTTTGGGTACTTTTGGAAAGTGAACAAGAATAATCACTATGAACAAAAAGTATTTAGTTTTCCTTGGCATGTTATGTAGTTGGCTTATTTATAAGTAGAAATGTTGGAGGACTTTTGGAATGTACAACTTTTGTCGTCCAAGTTTATCTACAAGTTTGTCATGTACTCACTAATGCAAGTGTTCAAGATGACACTTGTTGTGAATAGAATATTTGTTTAATATTGTACAAGATGATTATGTTTTTGAAGATAAAGGAAATGGACTCATTGCATTTTTGTAGTAGTCTACTTTTGTGTACAAGCTCATTTTGAGGATGGTAAAGAAAGTTTGTATTGCTTCTGATGTCTAATTTGGAAAATCAAGTTTGTCTTCAATAATTGAAATTCAAGATGAAGTTTTTTGAGTTGTGAAACATGGGGTTAAAGAGAATGTTTAGATTCCACTGATTAGTGTTTTAATTTCTACATCAACAATAAGAATTTTGGTACAATTCTTAACAAGACAGTAGGTCTTAAGGAAGAAGATAGGTGAAGTGTCTTGATTGGAGCTTGAAGGGAACCAATTGAAAACAAAGCATTATGGATTGTGTTTTTGGGTAGTCTTGAGTTTCAACCTCATTTATTTACTAGGAGAAGTGAACTTTTGGAGTCCAAAAGTTCCTAGTGGGGAGGTATTATTTGGCGATCAAATTTTAGCTCAAAACTGAAAGTTCCTAAAATGTTTCAAAAATGGCATAAAGTCAAAGTGTTCATTACTCTAAATCCAACAACATTAATTTCATATTAATCTGACATCGTATGCTCAAGTTATCACGTTATAATCATTTGGCCCAACAACTAAAAAAAGGTATAGGTTTGCTGACTGGGCTACCATACTATTGGCATCATCCAAGATGACTATGCAAGTATGGATGAATGCAATTTTTCCAAGTGGAAGCCTTGTATTGGCCAAATTTATCATGTTTTTATTGTGTTGTGTTTTTCATTGAGGACCAATTAGGTTGTACCACGTAGCATAACTAGAGGTCACCACATGGGTAGGCCGAAATTTGTTATGGGTTTAGATGTCCCGGGCAAGGCTCAAACCTCGGACCTGTAGTTCAATAGTAAAGCGCTCATCTAATTCTCCTACATGGTTTTGCTTAACACAATATGGCCACGATGCTTTATAAAGCTTCATTGGTTCATATATGGGAGGAGGGGCCAGGTGGTCAGCCTCGACCCTCGGTCACTACACCACATGCAACCCTAGGTGCAAATGTTAAGGGGCTCGAGACCTTAGCCCAGACCCTGGTCACAAGTTTCCCACAAGACCATCGGCACTAACAAGAAGGCGCCAACAATGGTGGGGGCTTCAGACTAGCCCATGGCCTTGGTTGCATGTTATGTGCATAATACCTTAGGCGGAATCTAGAAGGCACTATGTAGAGGGTGGAATGGTACACTCCAGGCTCTAGGTGTATAACGCCCACATGATTGTGACATTTGAAGTGAGGGTTCTCTAGTGGAAAGGGTGGGTCATTGGCTCAGCCCTCGGCCACGTGGATGCCAACAGGACCACGACCCTGAAGCTTAAGGGGCTAAGCTGGCGGGGATAAGTGGTTAGGCCCAACCCATGACCATATGCACCCCATGTGGCTAGATTATTGCGCATAAGGGTTATTAGGAAATTTAATTATCCAACAAATTTCACCTTCAATGGGTGAATTTGTAGGACAATTAGATTGTTAGTCTGATTTGTAGGGTGAGTAACACAAAAACTAGATAGAGAACTTGTTAGAGCCATAACTTAGAGAGTTTGGGTCCTTTTGGAGCTCATGAAGAGTCTATCTAGGGGTTTTTTGAAAATTTTGGACCCAATGGTGACCTCTTTTTACTGATTAGAGCACATATTAAGAGAATTTTTGTAGGTTCAAGTCCATGGGTGTATGGATCAATACGTGTTTTGGAGCAGTTCTTGAAGGTGTCTGAGCATGGAGAAGGCCTTGTAGGGGTTTTATTATTTTTAGAAGTTTACTGCAGTAGCTGTTACTTGCAAGATTCAACTCACTTATTATTTTCTCACTATGTCTTATTGAGGAAAACTTTCTTTTGTATTTCAATGTGGAATTGAAGTACTTGTATGCTCATATATGCTCATTTTTAGATGGAGTATTGGGTCTCTGTAGGAGACACCTTTATGTGTTGATGGTTTCATGACTGACTGTAGGTTGTCATGATTTTTATAGTGAGAGTTCTTTGTAGGAGAACATTTCCTTTAAGGGGAACTAGTCACTTGTTTTATCAGCAAACTTTATGTACTCTTTTGCGCTGAATATATGGAGCATTCTAGATATGTTGGTAGGCCCATAGATGTAGCTCAGGAGGGGTGAACTCTGTCACTAAATTCTTTATTGTTTTTCTTCATGAATGCCTATATGAATTAAATGATGAGATGTTGCTTATGCTTTAAGTTTACATGAAAAACTAACTTGAAGAGACCTTTGAAAACCTGATTTGTCATAAGATCCATTTTTCCTTGCAAAGAATCAATATAAAAATCATTTTTAGGAGGGAGAACCTCTCCTCCAATTTCATATCAACATCAATCATTATCTTCAAATCAATATTATGTTGATTTCATTATTTTCACATCCTTTCAATTGAAACCAGAGGGAATAACTTCATTTTTTTTGCCTATTTCAAACTCTTGATCATTAATATATTCATCATTGAAGTTTGAAAATCAAAAGAAGGATTTTCCAATGTTTTAAGCTTGAATTTCGACATTCAACATTAGTCAATAATTCCTAATTCACAATTATTATAAAAGAAAATTGCTACAAATTACAAATGTGTAGGAAATAGGGAAACAATGCACTTAAAATGATAACAACACACTTACTAAGATGGTCAAGAGCATAATACACTTGTTCTTTGTTTTATATATATATATATATATATATATATATAAAAACACATACAAATGTGCATTGGCTAATGATTGTATTGGGTATTTCACAACCCTTTGTTTCATCATTCAATAACTATAAAATTTTACAATAATTTAATACTTGTAGCATTAATTTTCACTAATTAAGGTTAGATTTGAATTGATCCAATTCTGATATTGGGTGGATAGTTTTAAAGTACTACTAGCCTATCAAGCACACACATTGTCTTTTGCTTTCCAAGTCTAATAATGCGAAACTCAAAACATTACATTCTTTCTCTCATATGGGTAAGGGAGGCATGCCATATTCTTTTAGGTTCGATTACAACATTGTGTTGACGCCATCTTTCTTCTCCACTCTCTTTTTCCTCCATATGCAATTTGAACTTCTTTCAACTTCAAATGCAACATCATCTTGATGTCATCTTTCTCCTCCACTCTCTTTTTCCTCCATATGCAATTTGAACTTTTGGTTGAAGAATATAACAATTGTTCATGATTTGCATTACTTTTTTTTTTATCTATATATTAACAAAGCCTTCTCATTGTAAGCCTTTTCCATTGTTCATGATGTATAATCTATGCTTAAACAGATGGTTGGTCTAAATTTCATATATATATTATATAAACTTAAAGTGGCAACTATGATAAACGACTATATGAAAATTCTTCATGAAAAACTATAATAAACAACTATCTCAAAAATCTATATCAAAATCTCTGTTAAAAAACTATAATTAAACAAAACCTATTTCATTTTTTCAAAATTACTCAATAAACTTTTATTAACTAAAATATTTTATTCTTTTAAAAATTATTTAACAAACTTTATTAAACAAAATTTCCCTCTAAATTATTTAAGAAAGAACTTTAAAATCTTCAAAATACACATTCTTATAATTGTACCTTTCAATTATTGCAAACTCTAGAAGAACATTTTATAATACACATTCTTATTATTGTATCTTTCAATTATCGCAAACCCTAAAAATCTTTATAATACACATTCTTGTAATTTTATCCTCTCAATTATTGCAAACCCTATCTTTAAAATATAAGAGATCAATATAACTCAATTTGAGCGAAGTTTCATGTAATCGTAACACAAATAAGTATGTGGCCATTTATTTGTGCACAGATAGAAAAATTAGGAAATGCAAAAGCATGGCATTCTTATTATTATTTCTATTTTAAGAAACATCCTCTTTTAGAAGAAAAAAAAACCATATTGTGATAATGCATTTATTTTCCTATCTTTATTCAACTAGTGATAGCAAAGTGATAATATTATTTTACAAAGTTGTGATGTAATATAAGTTATAAGGTATATGGCATTATTATTGAATAAATCGTTATAATTCATTTATTATTATCTAAATATATTATATTTAAATATTTGATCATATTATTTTATGTGTAAATCTTGTTTGGGCTATATTTAATTAACACTTAGATATAACGTATAAAATAATCACATATAAAATAATATTGTGATGTCCCTATAACTTCTTAGCATCGTGACATAATCCA
>APFE030357450.1:2082-17097 GCA_000404065.3 Pinus taeda | reverse complement strand
AACTTATAATTTCCATAAATTCTATATTAAACTTATTAATTAATGAAAAGAGAGTTCTACATACTTAATTGAAGATAAAAAGGCACACTAGATTGAATTGTGTTCGAATTAAAAGTAGTTTTTTTATTTACGAAAAGTTTACCAACCCTATATTATTTTCCTCTTGGTATTGTTTGGTTAGTATAATTTATTAAGTTAAAAATAATTTAATTTAATTTGTATATTAATATTTATTGTATTAAGAGGTGTTTTAGTTTAGTATGATAGTGATGTTGTAATGTTTATACACATTTGTATTTTCCAATTCAGTATGATAAAGATGTTGTAGTAATGTTTAACATTTTGATTAAGTCAAATTATATAAAGATAAAACTAAAAAAAAATTAAATAAAAAGATCAATGTAATGTAATGTAAACCTTCTAACCCAGTAAAAGAAGAGATTTGATCTCAAGTTAAGATGGATAAAAAATTAAGATAGATATATAAATGTATAAACTATGTAATATGTAAATATAACAAGGGCTACATAGTCTCTAGTACCAGGGACTTACTTAAATATAGCTTAGTTAAATTTAAAAAAATAAAGACAAAAATTTGATCACAAAAATAAAAAGCTTATAAAATATTGTATTGTTGAATGCCATCATCAAAAATTAAAAAATATGACTAATTAATATTGTTTATATTAGCATATATATACTTTAAAGTTATATTATGAAAAAGGTTATTTCATCTATAAGTTAGACTATGCCATAACGAAAAAGTAAAAGGGATTCCAAAAAAAAGATTAAGAAAAGAACAAAAATGTTAATTCAATGAGATGGCGAATAATGAATAAGTTTAAAAAGAAGGTGGCTTTGTGAAATATTTCTAAATCAAGGTTGTAAAGAAATGCTTGTGGTGAGGCTGTGGAAATCATTAAGCTTAAAAGGGAGGTTGCTTGATTGGGACATGTTTCTTTGGAGAAATATTTCTAAATCAAGGTTCCAATGAAATGTTTATTGTGTTGAGGCCAGGCATCATTAAGTCTACAACATCTTGCCAAGCTATCACCTGAGCTTAGAAGTTACCATATGGACCTCTTCTTAATAGTCTCAAAGCACTCGAAGTAAGAGGTAATCAACATATGCATGTTAGTTTAATGAAGTGGCTTCTCATAAGTCATCAATGAAGATCAAATATCTCTCAAAGGATATGGATAAATCATATGATCTTCACTCATTTAACTTGTGCCATAATGTATGCATTAGAGAGACATTAAAGAATGCCTCTAATCTCACTAAATATTGATAAAAACCTCCCCAAATCATTTGTTGAGCCCTCTTCCAACATTTTTCTAATAAAAATAACCCTTATTTTTAATATATATCCCCTAATTTTACCAAGTATCCATTTTTTACTCCTAAAATCTATAAATCCCTCTTACCCCACATCTCCCACTCCCCACCATATCTACAATATATTGACTCTATTTTTCACAATTTTAAAACCCCAAATGATAATAAATTGGTCAACAAAATAAAATAGTCATGGACTAAACATCTTTAATCCTTATAAACCACGTGAATATAAAAATAATTAAAAAATATTTATGAAAAGGAAAAAAATCATCATTTATTTACATAGTAGAGTGAGAATCAAAATATCAAGTAATCCTTCATATTAAACTATAAGGAATAGATATGAAAAATGTAGCCCAAATGAGGAATATGGTGTCTTAATGAGAAGCTAGCTATTAAGTTGCAATGTAATGGGAGTCTACTATTTATGGGGATAAATGGAAAGATAAATGAGCCTATTATTGCACTCAAGAAATAGTTATAACTAATGTTGAAATTTAAGAAAAGATAAATGAAACTATTATTGCATGGGAGACATAGTTATAACTAGTGCTGAAATTTAAGAGAAAGCATTGGCTTAGGTTCATAACCTAACATGTGAATTGAAACATTGTAAATCTCCAAATTAAATCTCCTCTTCTTTTTTATTTTTTTTCTTGCCTCAAAAAAAATTAAAAACATCTATTAAAATGGCAAGTAGGGTAATTCATCCATATTAAAAAGTAAATCTCCTCTTCTTTTCTATTTTTTTTCTTACCTAATAGAAAAATTAAAAGCTGGGATGATTTATCCATATTGAAAAGTAAATGTCCTCTTGTTTTTTATTTTTTTCTTACCTCAAGAAAAACTAAAAGCATCTATTAAAAAGAGTAAAGTGGGAGTGATTTATCCGTATTAAAAAGTAAATCTCCTATTCTTTTTTATTTTTTTCTTACCTCAAAGAAAAATTAAACGTCTATTAAAAATAAAGTGAAATGATTTATCCATATTAAAAAGTAAATGTCCTCTTCTTTTTTATTTTTTTCCTTGGCTCGAGAAAAATTAAAAGCATCTATTAAAAAGAGTAAAGTGGGGTGATTTATCCATATTAAGGTCAATGGAATACAACAGTGAATAAGCTTTCGGAAAGTGGATAGGTGTCACATTTTTCACACCACAAAGGATTTCAGAGCATATCACTATGTAAATGGTCCACCCGTATGATTATCACCATGGTTAAAATGATGAGTGGAATTGTGTCAAATACTGCAAAATTTATACCATGAGATCAGTGGGCATGAAAATATTTACAAAATATTCAGAAATGCATGCATTTATCTTTATTTGATCTTCTCCTCAAACATACGGCTCTAAACCTCATTGCTAATTTGGGCATAAGTTCTACCCACCAAGATTGGAATTCCAAAACAGAGTTATCCATCAAATTTAATTTTATTGTTATTGATAATTTAGATATTAAATTTTATTGATCAAAGTTGGAATTCCAAAACAAAGTTATCTATCAAATTTAATTTCATTGTTAATTTGGATATTAAGTTCACACACCAAGATTGAAATTCCAAAATAAAATTACCCATCAAATTTGAAGATTTTCACACTTTTCCAATAAATTTTTCAATATTAAATAAAAAATTTAACAACTATAAAAAATTTTAAATTATATTTAACTAACAAATCACCTTATGGCGAACAAAATCTCCATCAAACTCCATTCCCGCTGCCCACCTCCATTCATATATGCTCATAAGACATCAAGATGCATTGAAGAAAATGAAAGGCTTTATTTGAGGACGACTTATGCATCCAACTTAAATTATGTTATGCGATGACTTTGCAAACGAAGTGATGGGATGATTATATTATTAGGTAGGCAAACACTGTGCTTAGTTGTGTGTGGCGACAAAGGGGGATTAGCATCAGGTAGTGGGCGCACAAACTGTCAGCCCATACAGATCGGATTGGATGAGAAGTCAAACCGGGCAACCATACCACCGACAGATTGGATTGATTAACAAAACCAACGTAATTGGAATTAGAATATTGGATGGAAAATATCAATTTTTTTTTATCTACAAATGTAAAATATAATATGTCATTTTTCAATGTTTAAATTGTATTTTTGATATGTAGAATATATATAGAACTAAATATACATCTTAAACTCAAAAACTTAACTTGTTTTATGGTATATATATAATATATACTAATTAACATTAAATTATTTTATATAATATTTACATTGAGACATTTTATAATGCAAATTAAAATAGTTTTAATATTATTAACATTTTTTTAGGTGTATGTTAATATTAATTGGTAGGTGTATGTCAATATATATTTTTAGGTGTATGTGTATATTAATTGGTAGACATATATATATTAACATATTTTTACATAAATTTGTTAACATAGATCTTCAAATAGTTTATTTAGATTTTATGTTCAAATATTTTTGAAAAGTACAAAATTTCAATGTTTTACTCATTTATTTTTTTTACTTTTAATTACTTTATAGCATATTTATAGCATATTCATTTTTTTATTATTAAAGAGACATTATTTTTATATTTAAAACATATTTTTTATTTTCATTTCAAAAAAGCGAATGGACAAATTTATGCATCCCCTACTACTAAGTTATAACACCTTAAATTAAAGTATTAAAATAAATATGTTAATAATAACCTGCACTATAAAAACATAAACAATTAAATGAGAAAATCAATTTATTTTTCTAATATACAAATAATTAAAATTGATCCAATTACAATAAGTTTAAAAAGTGAAATAGTTACACACTATTTTTAATATGTGTTGTTTCATTTTTTAATATAAATGAACTAAACCATTATTAAGATAAATCTAAAAATTAACGGGTATACATTTCCCTTTAAAATATATTGTATAGTGAATAGGTAATTTGAGGATTTGATGGTAGATACTAAAGGTAAAGATGGAACTATTTCGGAGAAAGTAACCAAAACATGAGCATGCCCTTTTAGTTTATAAGCTCTATAGTACTTTTTGCTATGTATTTATTTTATGTATGATGTTTTAAGAGTAAACATAAGTTATATGACTTTATTTTTGGTAGTAAGTGTGCATAATGAAACTATAACAATTTTGCATATGGATGAATCAAAGTGCATATTCTTCATTTAAAATAATTTAATATGAAATTTATATTGAAAATCAACAAAAGGTAATCGATGTTTGTTTGACGAGAGTGACTAAATATCATGTTATATCGAGGAAGTGAAGATGACAATGCCTATTTATGCAAAGATAAATGATACCTCAAGCGTATAAGAAGGTAAGTGGTTCCCTCACTAAACTTATTTCTGTGTGTAAACATGGTTATGAGGTGATTAAATTCCATGATCATTAGCTGATGATGGAGTGGGAATAAAAGGTTACAACGTTGAAATTAATAAGACACTCAAAAGGGTAAGTACTTTGACACCTCCCATATGTTTTAATGGGAGGTTGAATAGTCATGAGCTTAACTTAAATGGATTATGAAATTATTATTATGGGTTCAAGTGGTGACCTAATTCATGTTTATTATGGGTAACATATTAGAATCATGACAACTATGTCAAACTTATTAACATGAAAATTAGGAGTTTAAAATATCTTAGTATATATGCTTATTATTGAGAGAAGTAATGCCAAATACTATGCTATGGAATAAATAATAGGAAATTTGAGTGCTAGAATCATAATTATTTTAAGGTATACAATTGAAGGTTGAATAATTCATAGGTTCAAATGAGTAAGGCACAACATGAAACTTAACCAACAATAGTGTTGAACTCTCCTTGCATGCTCTAATATATAATGGTTTTTGGAATGAGATAAGCCTAAGATGTGAAGTGATATGAGACCCTTAGGAAAGGATCAAAGGATATAGAATAGTGCTAAAAAAATTAATGAGATGATGAGTTAATCATGGATAAATATATTTATGTCATGATAGACAAAAAACATGAATTTGTATATGATGCTTTAAGGCATATCATGGATGCTATTGATAGCCTAGTGTGGCCCTTCCATTCTAGATTAGGAAGAGGAACTGTTGCTACTTTCTGTGGAGGATTTGGCACCAGATGCTCAGGCAGAGTTTACAAAAGATACGGTTTTGCACAAGAGGTCCATAAATAAAAGACAAGGGCAACATGACCTTTGACAAATTTGGTTGACAGGACAACTTCTAGGAAAAGCTAAATGGTAAACCAGAGAGAAGGTGGTGGAAAAATTTCCTCACTTCATCTAATAAAAGCCTTTGGGGACAAAAATCCTCCCAAAAAGGGGAGGTGTGATCCTGATTATATCATTATATATTTTTTCATCCATCTCAATTCTTTTAGAGTGGAAAGGGTGCAGGAATAATCTCTATAGACTATTCACACTAGCGGGTCGCAGTTTGGAAAATACGGATAAAAAACCGTTTGGGAGCATTTTGAGGCATCAAACAACATTTTTTGGGGGTAAAACTTTGCCACTTTAGAACCACATTTTTTTTCCTATCATATACAAAGAAACCTTTCCAACAATATTATAATCGTGTAAATTATATTTTGTATGTGAAAGTTATGTCGCTTAGAAGTTGACCTTCCTATTTCCGCAACCATAATTTGAGAGGATGCCACGTCAACCTTCATTATTCATAAAAAAGGGGATAGCCATGAGATTATCATGTAGAATACTCTATAAGATTCTATATTAGAACTTTGGTTAAGAGTTGAGTAATCAAATCCAACCACTAGTAGGCTATTGGGCTATGTTATAACCAAGCCAATAGGAGGAAAATGGTTTCCATTCTTTCGAGCACATTTGTTCCATAACTCAGCAAAAAGAGACAAGAGGGATAAGATATAAAGCACACAAAGATATTTATGCAATGTATTATCCCACGAGCCACAAGCCATACTTCTAGATAGTCACAATAGTATTTCCATTCAGTGAAAAAGAGTATAACAACCTCACCTTCCAGCTAGGTTTTTCTCTCAAAAGAGTTTCCTAGGTCATATTTTGTGTCAAATGTGTGTGTGATATTTTATTTTGTTATTCTCTATTTTCTGCATAAATTCAAATTTGCATGCATGCATTATTAACAGTAAATCTACATATCCAAAAATATAATAAAATTATAATAATGTATAATTTCAAATTTCAAATATAATTTTATCAGATCTGTTATGAAAAAATGACTAGTTGAATATCCACAGTAGTTTATAGATCAAATAATGGTATAATGCTATTATCTTTTTATGTGAAATATCATGGACACATGCATTATAATATAAACAAGATATAGCCTATCTAAACTCCTACATAAAGCATTAGATAAGTAAATGTAGATCTAACAAATAATATAAAGACACGAGAATGTAAATAATAAAGACCCAAGATAGGAAAACATCCATGGAAGAAAGGCCTAATATTCTTTAGGTAAATGTCGCAATTATAATTGCTAGAGCACACACATGTATGGAGCCCAAATGGGATCAATATGAATATCAACCATAAGAATGATCTAGCCTAAGGATCCATGAAGTCCAAACTAACTATCAACACCATAAACCATTCTCCATTGTTTTGGATTTGAGGTTGGTTTCTTCAATATATAGTAACTAAGAGAAACCTATACCATTTATCATAAGACATAATCAAGGGTGGATATCAACCGATCCATAAAGGTTTCTCATAAGATCATCAAGACATAAAATATAAGTGATGGGTAAAAATGACCTATGAGTCTAGGTCACCATTACCTAAGAGACTGACCACCACTAAATAACTCCCAAAACTATCCCCACATGTACACATGAAATATTTCTACAACCTATTAAGGATATTTGACATTTATAAATTGTTGGCATTTTGATGCATGTGTTGTACTTGTATGATGTATGTGTTGTACTTGGAAACCCACCTATAGTAGAACAACTCACTTGTATATGGTAACTAGATGAATCTATAGAAGAGATATCAGATGTGATAGAATGCATGACAATAGTGGTTACAGATGTGATGAAATGTAGGGCAGCTTCAAGGAATCAGTTCAGAAGGCAACTCACTCAGATGAAAGATCATAGTATACCAGGTTAACAGTACAGAGTTACAGATCAGACTGCACAAAATGAAGAAAGAAAGGTATACACAGGTTCACCATTGGCCAAGCCGCGTAGACATGCAGGTTCACTGTATACAAGTCGCATATACATACACACGCACTTTCACAAAAGGAAAAGTGCGTATACCTTGGAAAACTAAGTTTTTGGTCTGAAGTATTTGGTCCATGGTATGTTGATCCATGGTATTGGTCCATGGTATTTGGTCCGAGGTATTGACCCTAGGTATTTGATCCAAGGTATTGGTCCTAAGTGGTTTTGGTCCATGGTATTGAGAAAGGCCTAAAACTATAAAAGGAGGAGAAGATTATTAGGCCATAATACACAAGCATTCAATATCTGATGAAGTGTGAGATCTAGTATGCAGGTTATTGGGTTATGGTGCACTGTTGGATCTAAACCAAGGAGGAACCTTAGCATTTGATGAAAGATAAGATCTAATGGTATATTAGGATCTCAAGGCTTGAAGTGAATTATCTTTATGTGATTTGATCTTGTATCTGAATAACTGGCGCATGTTATATTCTGTAAATATCATGATCTGGGTATGATTGAAGTCTGGAATAGTTGTAATGTTTAAATCATCATTTACAAATCTGTATGCAGGTTTACTTTAGAAATGGAGTATATACACGCTGGTTTTTCATATCAAAGTAGTGTATACATCATAAATTTGATTTGCAGATCTATACGCAGGTTCACTTTGAGGAAAGCGCGTATACACGTAGGTTTGACATATGGAAGTAGCGTATACCTTATAAAATATGTTTTAGTTGCTTTTGTCTGCTATTACAATGTTTTGGGTTCTGGCTTGGGTTCTGGTTACTGCATTCTAGTGACAGTATTTTGTATGATCAAATTGATGGGTTTTCAAAGTGATTGACTGTTTCGGTTGTGGTTGGTTCAAAAGGTGATTATTGATGCAGATATATTTGATATGATGTTATTGATGGATCCAGTCTGAAAATTTATGAAATGTGGTCCCTGCAAGAAAAAGGAGAAGGTCGTAGCCTTCTATAGGTCGGCACCTACGTACTAGTAAACACATTAGCTAGCGCAAGAGCTAGGGGGTTGTATCTCCCTTCCAGTAGAAGCTGGAGAATGAAAGAAGGTTGTAGCCTTCTACAGGTAGAAGCCTGCGTACTGGTATAAGATTGTACCAATACAAAAACTGTAAATAGAATTTTCTTATTAAAAGAAGACAAAGATGATTGTAGTAGGTGGTCTTCACCCACATTGGGTTTCCACCTTATATCTTGGTGTTCATGTGTGTTGCTTATGTGTGATGCTTTAATCTGTTTTTACTGCACTCTCTAATGAACTCCTGATATATTGATTAAAGTTCAATACATGATAATTTTGGTTAATCAAAAGATCTCTGCATATACGCTAGTTACATTAAGTACAGTCACGTATACATGCTAGTTCACTGAGCTGAAGCAGTTTTGAAAATTAAATTATTGATCTAATAATATTGATTCACCCCCCCTCTCAGTATTACTTCCAACAATTGGTATCATAGTAGGTCCTTCAGAAGAAGCTTGATCGCTTCAAGGAAGATACATCATCATGAGTAATCAAGAAAGCGGGGGATCCATCAGACTGCAAATCTTTGACGGGAGAAAATTTGTTTATTGGAAGGTAAGAACCACAACCTATCTTCAATCTCTTGGAACAGATGTCTAGGAAATCATGGAAGGAGGATATACATTTCCATGAGCAATTCCTACAGATACGGTAGGTAAAAAGCAATATGAAACCAATGACAAGGCTTTTAATACATTATTGGGAAGTCTGTCACAATCAGAGTTTGTCAAAGTTATGCAGCTCAAATCCGCCAAAGAACTATGGGATAAAATCATTCTAAGCTACGAAAGAGACTCTCAGGTAAAACGTGCTAAACTACAAACTCTCAAAATTCAATATGAAACTCTCAAGATGCACAATGATGAAAGTATAGCTAGTTACTTCTTAAGTATAGATGAGATTTTTAATTGCATGGAGAATTTGGGTGAAGAGATAAAGGAAGTTACTTTAATTGAAAAAGTTTTAAGATCCTTATATGCTAAGTTTGAATCAAAAGTATTTTCCATAGAAGAAAAGTAGGATCTACAGACTATTACTATGACACAACTGCACGAAATCTTAACTGCCTTTGAGATGAGAAAAGGAGGTCCATCAGATATGCGAGACGCCGCATTTAAAGCTTAAGCAAAAGGAAAAGAAGAACTCAATGAATCAAGACATATTTCAGAAGGAGTAGAAGAAGCAACTTTGTCAAGAACCTTCAACGGGGTTCCGAAAGATTCAGAGGTAAACTACCTTTCAAATGTTTTGCCTGTGGTAGATTCAGTCATTATGCTGCCAAATGGACTCATAAAGATAAATATGATAAAGGGAAGGAATCTGCAAAATGGAATAGAAAAAAAAGTGTAAGTAAAAAGAGCTACTATACTCATGAAGATAGTGATGGTTTATGAAATAGTGATGAAGATGAAAATAGTAATGACTATAGACTTTTGATGGCTTATGAAGATGACGATTTTTTGGATGCTTTAGATGAAGATGACCTTTATGAAGAAATCTCTAAACGCAAAATCTGTTTAGAAGAAAAGAATATGGTTATAGATACATTGACATACCAACTTGCAGAAAGAGAAAAACACAATGAAAAACTAGAATGTGAAATTGTGGGTCTAAGAAAGGATCTTGAGAAAACAAAAGCTTTCAATCTTAGTTTTGCTAAAGGATCAGAAACCTTAAATGAAATGATCAAAGTGGAGTGTTCTCCTCTAATAATGATAGGTCTTGGATATACTAAAGAAGCCTATCAATCACAGAAGTCGTCAAGCTCCACTAAAAGCTATCTTGATGCAGCAAAGAGCAGTGAACAATTTGACAATCATTAGCAAAGGCATAAAGCAGATCACCAGATAAATCAGGCTCAATTTATTTCAAGGATGAACATAAGCCACAACCAACCTCAGGGAAATCATACTCAGTTTGCCTCAAAGATGAATATCAATAGAAACTACAATCATCAGGTCATTAGATTCGATAATCAGAGGAACTTCTTTAATGGTCAATGTTTCTCATGTCATAACTTTGGACATAAAGTTGCTCAATGTGTTTCTTACAAAACCATCATGACTAGAGAAGCATGAAATCAAAGGAATATGACAGGGATCAAGAAAAGTTTCTATAATAACTTTTCTCTTCTTGAAAATGAAATAGAATGCTCAATTTGTAACAACTTTGGCCATGAAGAATTTGAATCCAGGAGTAAATTTCAGCAAATATCTCAAAAGAAGCAAACTCCATTAAATCCGAAAATATGGAGAAAGAAAGAACCGCAAACAGAAAGATGTGGTATAGCCTTGTATGCAGAGGGACAAGAAAACAAGTGGTACATCAATAGTGGATGCTCAAAACACATGACAAGTGACAGAGAAAAACTACACTCATATAATGCCTTAGAAAGGGAAAAGAGTGTCTCATTTGGAAATGACACTCCTACTGTCATAAAAGGTAAAGGCTATGTTTTCTTGAAAGAAAATGTTACTGCTATAAATGTTATGTATGTTGATGGCTTAAAACATAAGCTGTTGAGTGTAAGTCAAATGTGTGATCAAGGAAATGTAGTGTTTAGATCAAACGGATATGTTGTTCGTGAGCTTGATACAGGAGAAACTGTGATTAAAGGTACAAGAAAACCAAACAACCTATACATACTCAAGGGAGGACAACAACAGTGTTATCTAAGAAAAACTGATGAAAACTGGCTATGGCACAAAAGATTGGGACATCTAAGCTTTTCTCAAATAAGAAAAGCATGCAGATTCCAAGCTGTTTAAGATCTTCCAGATATCAACATTCCTAAAAATACTATATGCAAATCATGTCAATTCAGTAAGAAAACCAGATCTCAATTCATCGAAAAGTAAGGATCAGCTAGTAAGCATCTTGAACTTGTTCATACTGATTTATGTGGACCATCAAGGAAAAAGCCACCTTGCAGAGAAGAATACTTTATTTTTTTCATTGATGATTTTTCCAGAATGTGTTGGATAGGTCTTCTAAAGCATAAGGATGAAGCATTTGAAAAGTTCAAAGCCTTCAAAGCTTTGGTTGAAAATGGATCAAATCGACAAATCAAATGCCTCAGATCTGATTGAGGAGGGGAATTTACCTCAGATGAATTCTTTGAATTCTGTGAACAACATGGAATAAAAGGGAAGTTCTCCACTGCAAGGACTCCTCAGCAAAATGGAGTGTTAGAAAGGATGAACAAAACTATTCAACAAATAGCTCGTGCTATGCTAGATGAATCTGGAACTCCTGCAACCTTCTGGGGTGAAGCTACATTCACCACCATCACTATTCTCAACTAAGAAAATGTTTGAGTAAACAACACTCAAACTTTGCATGAACTTTGGTATGGTAAAACTCCTACGGTAAAGTACTTCAAAGTTTTTGGAAGCAAATGTTACATCAAAAGGACTGATGAAAAACTTGGTAAGTTTGAACCTAAAGCAGATGAAGTTATTCTTCTTGGCTACTCTTCGCGAAGTAAAGCATATAAATGCTATAAAAAAATACTTGGCAAAATTATTGAAAGTATTGATGTTGCAGTTTATGAAGCATGTAAAAATCCAAAACAGATAAAAACTAAAGATCATGACAATGAAGAAGATGAGGATCATTTTCCCACATCAAATCATGTTGATTCTGAAGAAGAAACCAATGAAGAACCAGAAGAAGAGATAACAATAGAAGAAAAGACTTCGTCTAGGTATGTTCAAAAAAATCACCTAGAAACTAAAATTTTGGGGAAAAAGAGGCACGTGTGCAGACAAGAAGAACTATTGCCGAAACATCAAACTATCTATCATTACTATCTTCCGCTGAACCTCAAAATGTGAATGAAGCATGTAGACATGAATGCTGGGTCAAGGCCATGAATGAAGAACTTGAGCAAATTGAAAAGAATAATAATTGGGAATTAGTTCCTAGACCTCATGATAAGAATGTCATAGGAACTAAATGGATATTCAAAAACAAGCTAACCGAAAATGGAGAAGTTATTAGAAAAAAGGCTAGACTTGTTTGCAAAGGATATGCTCAATAAGAAGGTATAGATTTCGAAGAAACTTTTGAACCTATTGCTAGACTTAAAGCCATAAGAATGTTTCTTGCTCTTCCTAGTTTTTAGAAATTCGAAGTATACCAAATGGATGTAAAATCTGTCTTCCTTAATGGAGACTCATAAGAAGAAGTCTATATTGAACAACCAGAAGGATTCATTCTTGGAAATGATGCAAAACTTGTATGAAAACTTAGAAAAGCTCTCTATGGTCTAAAAAAGGCTCCAAGAGCATGGTATTATTGTCTTGACAAATATCTCCACCAACAAGGCTTTTCAAAGGGGTCAGCAGATAGAAATCTATATACAAATATGTACACTAATAAATTGCTAATAATTGTTGTGTATGTTGATGATGTCATTTTTGGCAGTAATGAAGAATCCATGAGTCAAAATTTTGCCTCAGTAACACAACAAGAATTTGAAATGTCCTTGCTTGGTGAGCTCACCTACTTTCTTGGTCTACAAGTTCAACAGAATAAAGATGGTTGTTGCCTTATTGGGGCCTGAACCAGGTTTCGAAGTGTTTTAGCCAAACAAATCCTGCACTACCGGCCCTTTCGACAATAATTTGTGGAGCGCAGACTGAAGTCTCACCTGAGGTAGTATGGGAGGGTGCTAGAACTAGGTTTCCGCACCCTAGGGATGTCTTGATGAGGACTAGAAGGGGTGCAACCGATCTACGCACTTGCGCTACTCTGCACAACTATCTGGCCTTTCCGTAGTTTGGCAACGAGGCACTTCTTAGATTCTTATTATTAAAGTGTTTATTATAGATCTGATCTATTTCTTGAGGTATTTAATCAAGCATTCAACAATTATAACTGGCACGCGCAACGTACAGATATGCATAAAATCAGAACATAAGCATAAAAATATAGATCTGCGACCAGAGGCATGATAATTCAGAAACACTTATCTTTATTAATCTTCAGTTTAGTACAATCAGTTCCACCCTGCACACTTAGCTGCAGGGGTTTGTGCACACAGTTGCAGGGGTCCGTGCATAGAGCTAATGACTCTACTGGGCCTCTGCACACATAGCTATAGAGCCTACTCTAACTACTACCAACCACGACTCGGACTTACAGACTTAGAGCACTCTTGCTTTTACAAACCCATACACTTAAGATCTTCATCAAAATCTACCAAAAACTACCTTCTAAACCTAGAGCCCTGCTCTATTTATACATTCCCATGGTTCGTTTACCATGGGAAGCCCAACTCGCTTTCTATTATCTTACATTTTTCTCGGGTGGATAACCCTTTGACTTGACTCATTACAATTCGCACTCTATGCATTTTGCGGAACCTTTTCCATACTTTTACCCAAAATTGCGGGCGTTAAGCCCCAAAAACGTTACATGGGGGATCCACTACTCAACAGGCCCCCAACATAATCATCGTGACTCATCCAGAGTCACTCGGCTGGTGTGGTGATCTTGGCTTGGAGTCCATCCAGCAACATCTGCGCTATGCTGATATTTACCACACATTCTTTCATTTTCTGCTATATCACTTGTGTGCAACTTTCTGATGCACTATCGGAGGCACCTTCCTACCCTAGGGCATATGTGTCCTGTAGTTGAGTCAGCTTCTCATCAATTGTAGCGGTGATCATGAATGCTTCCTTCAGCCAAGGCTGGATGCGAGCTTTAAGCCCAGCTTCTTTTTTGCACGCGGCGTCCACTTGTTCCTTCATGGCTTGGGCCTCCCTCATCTTGGATAAGCACTGAGTGAGGGCAACCATTTGCGTAGTCCCCTAGACATTGTCATAGGCTTGCTATAACTCCCATACTTCTGTCTCTACTTGCTGCAGTGTTGGGTCTTCTTGCAGTGATGTGAGTGTAAGAAGGGAATGATCCAACAATTTCGTGCAATCCTGTATAGCACACTCTATCACTGCCAATCTTGCTTGAAGGGTGTGGTGACGCTGCTCTCTGACTTCCAGTGGTGTAGGGGGCTGCACTGAGCTTTGGCAGCCTCCTCTTGGGCCTTACAGAATCCTAGAGCCATGTGATGAATATTTTCAGCTGTTGGGAGTTCTGTTGGCACAACCAGCTCTTTGTTGGCATTATGATGCATGTGTTGTACTTGATGGCAACCCTCTCATAGAAGATCATCTCACTTGTATACATTCAGATGAATCTACAGAAGAAATATCAGATGTGACAGAGTGCATGGGTTACCGGACAACAAAAAGGGATCAGATGACAGTTCACAAGTAAGCTTTGCCATCAAGTCCAAAGGGGGAGATTGTTGGCATTATGGCTAAAGTGTTGTACTTGATGGCAACATCCATGGCATGGCTCTCAATATGATGAGAATTAAAAAGTTTATTCATGTGGAGAAAAGTTCACGGAATTTTATGCAGAGAAAAGTTTATTTCATGTG
>APFE030357442.1:54269-85029 GCA_000404065.3 Pinus taeda | reverse complement strand
CTGCCCCGAACCCCGTAGAGGGGGGCTACCCACCCCCCTCAAACCCCCCAGACAGGGGGGGCTGCCACCCCCCCGCTGCGCAATTGGCGCGGCGAAGGGGCTGCTCCGCCCCCCCTCTAACCCCCCGGTTCACTACGTAGGTTAGTCGTGGAAAGAATATAACACAACCCAACACAATCATGGTGATGGAGTAAAAGTGTCATGTTCAAGAGCGACCTGCTACCATAAAATTCTTCAAGTTTTCTTCCCTTTTTCCCCAGTCATTGCTGACCAATACCTCTTTATTTTTGTCAAGCGTGAGGAGGATAACATATGCTTGTTCTATCATTCGCCCTTTTGGGCAAACCTGTTGCTATGTTTTAACAAATCTAACGATAGTGAAACTCGTTCTTGTCTAGGTGGACAAGTTTGTCGCTATTGTTTTAACAAGTTTAACGACAAAGACAACTCAGTCCTTTCCATGTTTGGAGAGTTTGAAAAGGGGTGAAAAGAAAACTCCAGTAGTTATTTTTCATAGAATAATCCCTTGAGTCCAAAAAAGACTAAAATAATACAAAAGGGATGACTTTTCTGATCACTTTAGCGAGCCGAAAAAGACAAGTGCTCAAACTTTTTATCAAATAATCCCTCAAGTCTGAAAATTTTAAAATATACAGGAGGGATGGCACTTACAATCACTTTAGCGAGCTGGAGAGGCCAATTGCTCGAAAATATTTTCATATTTAATGAGTCTGAAAAGGGTTTAAAGTGGACTCGTTTTTTGAGGAACAAGTGGCATTTAGGGTAGCGACTGGTTTCGGGTAATCTTGGAACTTCTCAAAACATGGTGATGTGAAGAGGGTGACCAACAGGACCACTCATTGCAGCTATTCCTCAAAAAGATAAACAATCAAGTGGAAGTGTATGATTGGCCAAAAGAATGGAGGTGATGGTAGGAACACAACCAAGGCTCAAAAGGCTGATATAATGGAAATCACAAAGGTTATTTACCGAAGGTAGGTTCATTTTTTAACGAGCTTGAACTCTGGGGGAACATATGCTCAGTGGTAGGTTTATGTTTTAACGAGCTTGAACCATACGATAAGATTACTCATTGCCTTTTTATGTAGGCTAGGAATAACCAAACTACAAAGCTAAAAACACTAAAAAGCTAAGGAACTACTGAGGTTAGGTAGGATGGTTTCATCAACAGTTTAGGCAAAACCCTTCCTTTGCCTTGTCTGCAGTGCAGACAATGGTGAATGGTGGGTTAGACCAATTAGCAAACCTAAGAAGTTAGAAAACTAAAAAGCTAAAAATGATAAGAAGATAAAATTTGAAATTGGTTTTTTTTTGCTTGCATAAAAAGGCTTGCATGCCCCCAGGCATCAAGAAAAGGAGAGTCTCCCGGTAACCATATGGAATTTACTATGGTTAAGCAGGATTTTTTTTGTCAGTGGAGCCGACAAAACACTTCCTTGGCTTCGTCCATCAAATAGATAAAGGTGAATTGTGTGAGATAACACCTCCAATCACATAACCTATAGGGAAACCTATCTTTTCAGTTGGGTTTGTCTACCTAAGCAGACCAGGGTGCATGCCCCCTAATCTTTGTTACATTCACCTGACTACTCGCGGTAATTAGGTGGATGGAATGAAGGTTGAAGAGACATTCTCGATGCAAAAGGACCATTTAGGGATGATGTTTGACTTGAAGCTGTGTTTGAGCTGGGAAATGAAAGTTGGTCAATAGTGACAATTTTGCCTTCATGCGGGAAACACATCACTCGAAAGAGCGTTGAAACAATAGCTTCCATGTTGTAAACATAGTCATGTCCGAGGAGTAGATTGTAACCTAGCGGTCCTTGGACTACCATCACATTCAAGTGAATGGTTTTCCTTCTCAAAATTATCAACAACTTAGGAAGGATCCCTAACGGTCGAGTGGTTCTTTTATTAAAGCCTGACAAATTCTGTGTAACAAGCATAATCGATGGCGAACCAAGTGCTTTCCTAGCAGTTGAGTAAAGGATACTCAGTGAAGCCCCTTCATCTATGATAGTGCCAGACACAAACATTTTATAAACTTGTACTATGATTCGGAATGGTACATTAGAAGGAAGACGAGATCTTGTTAGTTGATTCCAATCAAAGGAAGTAACCAAACTGCTTGGTGGGGGTACCAAATAAACGGGTGAAATAACCCCTTGAGTAGCGGGAACTGGGGGATTCTCTTCCTGTTGTGAAGGAACAGGCAGATTTCCCCCAAGTTCATCAGACTCTGAAGTGACAAAAAGAATTTGAATAGTATCATTCTCACTCTCTTTGGGAATGATATCATCTAAAGGTGGATCTTCTGAAGGAAAAACTAGGTCGAATACCATTTCGACTTGTTGACTTTGGTCCGATATGGACTCAAAAGATTCACTTTCAACGATAGGTGTTTCGACCAACAGTTCAATTAAGTCAGTTAGATTTTCAACTAGTAAAGGACTAGGGGAACGTTTATTGTATCTAGGTGGAAGTCGCTACGGTGAAGCAAGACGGTTATGTAAGACTCTTTTGGCCTCACCCAAAAAAGGACAATGGGGAATTATATGGTTCCCTTCATATAGCGCACATGGAACTTCGACTTTTCCTTTATGTCCGTGGACTTCACTATCACTAGTTGATGTTGTATTATCAACATGTTCAGCAAATGTTGATGACACCAGTTGGTGCGAATGGGGGGACCATTCTCTCAAGATCCAAGGAATGCATAGACAATATCTATGAAAATGGTTTCCTTTGCAAATTACACAAGGATATTAGGAGATTTAGCGTGCGGATTTTCATCAGATGATTCATGGTTTCCCCCTTGCTTAACTAACTTCTTCTTCTTCTCCTTCCCTTTCTTCTTCTTCTCAGTCACTCGGTTACTAGCATCACTATTTTCACCAAGCGAAGATGAAGAAGGGGAGGGAGAAATAAATAAAGAGGAAGGTGAAGGGTCAACTCAAGTATCAACTAGATGCTGACTCGATTGCTGAGGAATCACATTATTTTGAACCATAGAGGTTGAGAATAGCCATACTGGCAGGCCAATAGTATGTCCCCGAAGGGACAAAGTGGCCATATGAGGTGCACCAATATTTCCCCAAGATGTAAAAGGACTTAGAATCCCCTCCAAAGGGATTTCTTGATTGGTGGACTCCATTATCTCAACCTAAGACCAATGAAGGAACAGGGATGTTATTCTGAATTTAAATAAATTTTAATGATGCTTTGACACAACTTTTCTTTTTCAATTTTTAAGAGTCGAGAAAAAGCTAAAGATGACTCTAGTCCCCTTTGATTTTTAATGAGCCTGAAGTGACAAGTGCTCAGATTGACCTTTTCTTTTAAGGAGTCGAAAAGGAACAAAAGTGACTACTCTCGAGATCTAGATAGAGAGATTACCAAACCAATTGCAAAACTACAAAATACACCTTGGTGATAAATTATAGAGAATTCACCAAGGACTTATGTACGACATTCAATCTTCTTGAATTTTGTGTTTAGTGCATTGCGATTGATAGGGTGGCAGACACAGCTTCCTATGGATAAAGGATATAAGCCTATTGTGGTCTCCCAATATATACTAGACGGTACGGGGAGCACAAGTCCGTGCTAGCACTTGTCGTATCAAAGAGGAGGAATCACCCAAGCTTCGATGAAAATGATAATTACTAGATTTTACGACGCTGGAACACATCTCTAGCCTAGACCTCTAGATGTGTTGTGTTGGTTCCAAAGCGTTGTTAAGTTCATTGAAATTTATTTTAGAGTTGATCTTGTTTAGAAGTTTGTCTTTCAAGGTTCATTGCGTGATGTAGATGTAAAATTCCTAAATATACAATCTAAAATGATAAACAATCGTTGTTTATTTTTAGCAATGAATATCCTAGCTACTAAGGAAAGAAGATTATGATTCTTTCAAACAAAGAGCAAAGAGCACAAACTAAATGCACTTTTCCTAAATCATTTTTCGCACACAATCTAAATGCAAATGCAAATGCATGTATTTTTTTTTCGTTCCCTTTAATGTGAAAAATGCCAAAAAGGAAAACTAAGTATAGATCTGAAATATTTTCTTCAAAGCGACACTTTGACAATTTCTCTTCAAAATGAAAGGAAGACTAAACGACACTTTTTGATTTCGAATAGAGAATGCTTTCGACACTTCAAAATATCAAAAGATCAAATCAAATACATGACAAAAATTTCAATCAGCTATCCAAGGAAGGAAGATTCAATGACACTTCTCTTTTTGATGCAAAACAACAGTTATAACACTTTTTTGCACCAAAATGACAGTTTGATTTAAGTAATTTTTTGACAAAGGATTGCAAATGATGGAAAAATACATAAAATTTTTTGCTAATCCTAATCAATGGAGGCTGAACTATGTAAAGCAACGAGGCTTCAGTAATGAGATACTATTCATAAGCAGTAAAACAATTGAACAGAGTTGAAAATAAGGACAAAAAACCCAAATTTCAAGGAGAGAAATAGGACTACTCAGTCATCGCACCTGTGCTTCACAAAAACAGGGACACATCTCACCTGCTACACTTGGGAAGTGCGATGCATACTGGCTTCCAGTAACAAACAGTGCGATGGGCCGGGGAGCGCAACTGAGGTGGGTTTTGGCTGAAATTTGCAGCTGAATTTAGTGAGTTAAGCTGAGCTATTATGGATAGTAAAGAAAAAAGTACAGGGGTATGATCTTGGAAGGTTATTGAGCTACCAATAGGACATCTAGAATGCTTGTAAGTCAGATGTTCAAATCATAAAATAAACCGGAGATTGACTAAAGCAGCATTCATCTACTTTGCAATTGCAGAGCAAGAGCAGTTTGAAGGCTATCTGGCTAACTTCAGGCTCTGTCTATAGTTTATAAAACAAAAAATCAACAACAAACAAACAAACTAATCGATCCCCAGTGGAGTCACCATTTTTTTTCCAGGAAAACTAGTGTCTTTTCGATTTGCTGGTCCCACTAGGATTGGTAGCTATCCTAGAAACAAACAATCAAAGCAATTTGTGATTTCCTTTATGTATGATAGATAAGAGAGAAGCAAAGGGACCAACTTGGATCTTCTGATTGATTCCTTGCTTAATTTCTCTTTCCCTTGATAGAGCTTGCGCCTCTTCTCATAATTATCTCGCTCAGTGAATACCTGTAGAGACAAAGTAGAAAAACATCTTGATCTATTATATCATAAACAATTCAGAATCATAAATACATTGAACATACAATAGCATTCACAAATAACAACATTCACAAATACACGATTGTATGGAGGAAAACTCAAAGAACTTTATTAATAATAGAAGGGAGAATTACAACCCAACTGTCTGATCCAACAACAAAGCCCTCCTCACCTCATGAAAAGCAGGATCACCCAACAATAGAATGCCTTTTCTCAAAGACAAATATCAACACTTCCTTACAAATTACCAAATTCTAGCCTTTAGATCTCTCAGATGAGGGATCCATTTATAGATGTCTGCAAGGGTGTGAGTCATCTCTGGGTTTTTTATTAGTGTCATTCCACTTGTTGTTCTTGGTTCCACTTGGAGATTTTTTGGATCTCTTACTCATCCCGGGGCGAATTCAGAGACGCAAGTGTCATAGGAGAAGTTTCTATAATATTCCATGAGAATCCACTTAGCAAATTGTCTCGAACATTTGTCCATCCTCGCTCATTGCACCCCACAGAAGGCCTCTTCAGTATGCATCGCACCTGGCTAGTGTAGAAGTCAGTATGCATCGCACCCTGACAGTGGAGCAGTCAGTATGGTCCAATTTTGGCTAGTTCTGAGTGGTTTTTCAGGTGGAACTTTTGGGGAATGATGTAATTAGTTGACCATGAGTATGAATCAACACTTTTAGGGGTCAAAGAGCCCTTGGTTTATCGAAATATAAGATTGGGGTTTCAGTGCCCAAATATTTCTATAACAATACCTGTTTCTGAATAGAGAGGTATTGCTGTTGTGTATATTTCTCTGTCGGGTGAGCCAGTTAGGCACCCAGTTGTACTCAAGGAAATACTACATAATAATAAAACCTCAGAATAGTTGCACTGCTTTTTTTGCATTGGTTTTTTCCAGGGACATTTGTCCAAAAATCACTGTGTCACTTGTGTGTTTGTTTTCTTTCAGCTATTGATTTGTAGATGCTATGACTGTATAGTGTTTATTTCGGTATTTAAATGTTTTAAATAACTTGTTCAAATTTAATCAAGTAGAAGAAATAAACCAACATAATATAGATTAATTTTCTAACTGATAGACTTAGGAAATTCAACACTTGGTCTTGCTTATTTTCCCATTTGGCTTTCTTATCTTCATCTTTAGGTTTAGACTCTTGGCTTGAGACCATTCTATAAAGACCTTTACTTCTAAGAAATCCACCATGTAAAAGGTGGGGATCAAATGAATGACGGAGCTGCGGGGGAGCGAGCTGAATGAGGGTTTGGAACAACAGGGTACTATTGTTGGTAACCATGGAGGGGTGAGAAGCAGGGAGTTCCACTCCCTCCTACAGTCATTTAGTTGTGAATAGAAGCAAGGAAGCTGGTTCGAATCACTTCAAGAAACCAATGGAGGCAGAAACAGAGAGTATTAGCACAGAAAAGCCAGAAAACATCAGTTCTCATGAACAGGAAGAGAATCATGAGGAAGTTAGAAGAGAGAAGAGAATAGGAGATAGCAGTTAGGGAGCTAAGCACAAGAGTGTGACAGGACTCTGTAAACCCATGTTAACCATTAAACCTCGGGTTTCTTTAAATAATCTAGTGCTACAGGAGCATAGGGATCACATGGCAACATACGCAGTTATATGTAAATTTATGGGGATATGGCCAACGGAGAAGGCTTTGCACGTATGGATAAGAAACCACTGGAAACCAAAGGGGGAAATAAACCTTCACCTTGGGTCCAAGGGATTCTTCACAATGGTGTTCACAAACCTTGAGGACAAAGATAGAGTGTTCGAAGGAGGACTATATTTTTATGCTGCGACAGGCCTCTACATGCGACCATGGGTGATGAATTTTGTCCTAGAACGAGAAACATTCACATCAATACCGGTATAGATAAGACTATACTCCCTACCTTTAGATTATTGGTTGCCAGAATCCTTAAAAGCCATAGGCAATAAATAAGGTAATTTTCTAAAAATATCAGAGGTGACTATGCGAGGAAAATACACCTCCTTTGCCTACATATGTGTAGAAATGGACCTATCGGGAGCACTTCCAGACGAAATCATTCTAGAAGTATATGATGAAGAATGGGTGTAGGTGGTGGACTATGAACATGTCCCATTTAGATGTCATAAATGTCATGATTACAGGCACCTCTTCAGAGATTTCCCTTTAAACAAACTGGAGGACAATATGAAAACCAACACAAGCAAAGATCCCAAAGCCTTTACCAAGATGGGAGGCAAAGGGAAAGGAGGAAAAAAGTACCAAAAGAAAACTAACGAAGATAAACAAGCAAGTCAGAATAGTTTCAAGATTTTAGAAGAAGGTGGGAATAATGGGATGAACCAAGCATCGGAGGATAATCCCACAGAGAAGGAAAAATATGCTAGCATGGAGGATGTACCTGAGAACAAAAAACTAAAGGAAGATCTGCCAAGCATCATGGAACTTGGCAGGGACCATGAGATGACCCCAAGTGAAGTTGGAATGGAGGACCAAGAACTACAGGAGATTCTTGAGATGGAGAATCTCGATCTAGAAAAGTTCCTGGAGTAGGGAATCACCAAAGGGGTTGATTCTCTACCACAAGAAGAGTTTGACAAAGTGCAACATCTCTTCCTCTGGAGATCTCAAGAAAAGGGTTCTGGAGTCAAAAGAAACCATGATAGCCAGGAAAATAGAGGGGTTAAAATGATGGAGGTAACATCGGGACACTCTTCCAAGAATCCAGGCAGGAAAAGAGAAAGGAAAAGATAGAATGAGCTGCTGATAGAGTGTGGGAAACTCATTATTAACTCAGGTAAGATGAGAGATCTTACTACTTACTCATTTACAAACCTTTCATAATGAAGCTCACGAATTGGAACATTAGGGTTCTAGGAAGTAAAAGGAAACAAACAAATCTTAGCAATAGAATAAAAGAAGAAAAACCAGATATGGTGTTTATCCAGGAAACAAAATATTCGATAGATAAAATAAGAGAGATGCATAGAAAATGGCTCATTAAGTATGAATATCTAGAAGTTAAAGCATACAACACAGCAGGAGGGATTCTCACACTCTGGAATCCCCAGAAACTACCTTTCAATTGTGATCCAACCTTTGGGTGATAAGGAAATGTATATGATCACAAATGTCTATGGTCCTCAAAAACTTGAAGACAAACTCAGGCTTCTTACCTCACTAGAGGAGCTAAGAGAGAGAAATCTTGTTATGCCCTGGATTTTGGGAGGGGACTTTAATATGATTATATCTCTTACAGAAAAAAAATGTGGGACCAGAACACTAGGCAGAGACTCCATTGCCTTCCAAAAATTCCTAAACGACATGAGGCTAGTGGACACGGAGACAATAAATGATACCTTCACTTGGAACAATAAGAGGGGAGGGGCTTCTTAGGTTGCCTCTAAACTATATATATTTATACTCTTGGAGGACCTCCTTCTCACTGGCCTTGACTTGACTGCATTGATCCTTCCTTTTGGAGGCTCAGATCACTAGCCTATCCAACTTGAAGCTTCTTTTATAGGCACTTCGAGGAACATACCTTTTAGGTTTGAAAATGTCTGGCTCACTCACCCTGAATTCATTAGTAATATTGGTAAATGGTGGGTGGAATATTTGCCCATTCAAGGCAGCAATATGTTCCTACTACAATAGAGGCTGAAACACATCAAATTCAAGCTTAAAGAATGGAACAAAAAGGAGTTTGGAAATATTTTCAAAGCCAAAAGAGAAGTTGACCAGAAACTACAGGGAATTAATCAAATCCTCATCAAATATGGCTTTACCAAGGAAAGAAAAATGCAAGCTAACTCTCTTCAATAGGAATGGGAAGACAGATGCCAGCAAGAGGAGATCTTTTGGAGACAGAAATCGATAGCGCAATGGCTTAAAGAAGGGGAAAGAAACACAACGTTTTTTCACAAGTCAACCGTGGATCATAGGTCACATAATAGAATTTCAAAACTCAGAGATACTCAAGGGAAAGAGCTCCGTACCCAAAAAGAAATGGAATATGCTCTGGTACAACATTTCCAAAGCATAGCAAAGGAGCCTCTCTTAGACAAATCACAATTTATCAACAACTTCATAAAGTACATTCCGAAGCTTGTAACCAGGGAAGAAAATTACAATCTTAGTAGGCCAGTGACCGAAGAGGAAGTTAATGAAGTCATCAAAGAGAAGCAAAATGGGAAAGCTCTAGGACCGGATGGGTTCAATGTAGACTTCTTCAAAGCATGCTGGGAAATAGTCAAACAAGATATCATTGATGTTGTGGAGGAATCGAGAAGATCCAAAACAGTTTTGAGGGTGCTTAATGCTTCTTTCATAGCTTTGATTCCAAAGGAGGAAAAAGCTATGACAACAGATAGATTCATACCCATAGCATTATGCAATGTGGTGTACAAAAATATATCCAAAGTAATTGCAAATAGAATCAAGCCCCTTCTTCCAACACTTGTGTCTGAGGAGCAAACTGGATATGTGAAAGGAAGGCAAATTCTAAACAACAACATTCAAGCTCACGAGGTGCTACATTCTCTTAAGAGCAATAAGCAAGCGGGTTCGATCATACATCTTGACCTAGCGAAAGATTATGACAAGCTCACTGGTCGTACATCAGGGGAGTACAAAAATCATATGGCTTCAACCACAACTCGATAAGATGAGTAATGGCCCTTGTTACCACAACTAATTTTTCAATCCTGCTTAATGGCTCTCCATCCAGAACCTTTATGCCTTCGAGAGGCCTCTGACAAGGAGATCCGCTCTCCCCCTTCCTCTTTATTCTCATGATGGAAATATTAGGCAAAGCAATTAAATCAGCCAATATAGAAGGAAGAATCCAGGGTCTCAAACTCACCCTGAATGGGGATGCCTTGACTCATCAACAATTTGTGGATGACACTATGCTGCAGGGTAAACCCACGTTAAGGAAGCTAAAGCATTCAAACAAATCCTGAATGAATTTGCTATGGCCGCTAGTAGAGAGATAAGCCTCACCAAATAAAAAAAATTCTTTTTTAATACTGACATTGCTATTCATAGAAACCTCTCCAGAATTCTCAACTTTCAAAGAGATCAACTACCATCCAAATATCTAGGAATACCTCTCACTGACAAAATTTCGAAGTTTGGGAGCCAGTGACTAATAAACTGTAGGACAAAATTAGGAAATGGACAAGCAGGTCTTTGAATTTAGCAGGATGGCTGGTGCTTACAAAGGTTGTCCTACAAACTATTCCCACCTTCATGTTTTCAGCTCTTCCTACTCCTAAAGGAGTTTTGCAACTCATCAGGAATATTCAAAGAGATTTTCTTTGGGGAAAAGGGGAAGAGAAAAAAAATGGGCTTTAGTAGCTTGGGATAAGCTCTATAAACCTAAGAACCATGGGGGTTTGGGACTTCATGACCCTGAAACCCTTAGCAAAGTCTTGGGGGAAAAAATTTGGTGGAGATGGCTAAAGGAAATAGCAACCCCATGGGCCAAGCTCTAGAAACAGAAGTATGAAAATAATTGGCAAGAAAGCGATCATATTCAGATGTCTGGGCTCATCAAGGGCTCCCACATTTGGAACAGTGCTTGGGAGAATGGAGCCATAGTTCAAAAGCACAGTTTTTGGGAGATCAGAGATGGAAACCTAGTCTGGTTTTGGGGGGATAACTAGCAGCAGGAACCTAACCTGTGTAGAGAAGAATTAATCAATCTTAAGAATGACACTGACAATAAAGGTTTACTCAAGGTAAGTGACTTCTGGGATCAGAAAAGCAACAAGGATAAATGTAGAACATGGAAGAACCTGGTATATAGTGAAAAGACCCCTTTGAAGGCCCAAGCAGAAGCTCTTGTAGTGATCTTGGAACAAAGAAAGATTTTAACATCTACATCATCTGACCAACTAAGATGGGGAAGAAACAATGAAGGGAACTTCAACCTCAAAGAAGCCAAAAGAATTTCCATTGGGCTTGACTTTCCAAACCCTGATAAGGTATGGAAGGACCTATGGTAGAACTTGCACTAGATGAAAATCAAACTGTTCATGTGGTTGGTGCAACATAACAAAAATTTGACTTGGGAAAATCTTCACACAAGAGGATTAGTTGGTCCATCTAGATGCCAGTTATGTGGTCTACAAGAAGAAATGATGGATCACCTACTCAATCTCTACCCATTCACCTCTACCTTGTGGAATTGGGTAGCCTCAATCTTCAGGCAAACTGACAGGGACGCATCCAGCATTACTGGCACTTTAAAGAATTGGCAGAAAGACTTCTCAGAAAATGAAACAATCAACAAAGCCTAGACTCTGGTTCTAGGTTTTTGATCTGGCATGTCTGGAAAGAACACAACATTAGGATTTTTAAGAACATAATTGGCTCAACCCAGAGCATCATAGCTCAGATTATAAGACAGCTCAAAGAAACTGTGAGTACCCTTCTAAAGAAACCCCCCGAAAACCCTCCTCTAAACTAGGATGCACATATACTTTTGCAATTGGGTCTCCAGTTGCCGATCCACCAGGGCATAAACAAGATCATAAGCCATACAATAGTGGGTAAGGAATTCTAGCAACCTCCTCCACATGGTTTTCTGAAATTTAATATAGATGGAGCCTCTAAAGGAAACCCTGAGGTGGCTGGTTATGGTGGACTCATAAGAGATGAGCAGGGATACATACAAGTCATCTTTCATAGTCATTTGGGGAATGCCACTAACAATATGTCGGAACTCATGGCCTTAGAGCAATGCCTAGAAATCTTGATTAAGTTAGACTTACACAATGCTATCATAGAAGCAGACTCTGAATTGATAATTAATTTGGTCAAGAAGATATGCAACAATACAACGCCAAAAAAAGTGTTAAAACATTGGTGTTTATTGCAAGTCTATCAACGTATACAATCCCACCTGAGAGCCCTGAGAACACTCAAATTTGTTCACATACGCAGAACAACCAACAGGTTAGCGGATCTTTTGGCGAATGAAGGAGTGCTCTATTCAAGAAGTAATAGAAGATATGCTTGGGCATCAACACCCTCAGGGAAACTGTGCGAGGATTGTCATAGACAGGCGATCAAAGACAGAGAGTATTCTTAGAGTATGAAAAATAAGCAGTAAGGACACTGATCGAAATAGTAGAAAATGGACCAATCGCAAGGGGTAAACAATGGGTTGGTTGGTAGGTAGCCTGCCATAGATTGCCTTGAACTCCACCATCCTATGGATTTCAGGCGGAAAACCACACGAAGGTTAAAACTTCAAAAGAACCCAAAAAACTATAGTGAGGCGATTTATGATACTCATCGGGTCCGTAAGATAAAACAAAGCTTGGGAAAGTTTCCGACTCGAAAATAGCTCAGGATTGTCGGATCAAGGAGGGTTGGATCGCACAGTGATCGAGGTGAAATATAATCAAAGGTTAATCCTCAAGCGAACCCTAAAAAAATATAGAGCATCGGTTTTGTTTCTCATCGAGTTCGTAAGATAAATTAAAGAGTGGGTAAGTTGATGGCCCGAAATTAGTTATTGACCATCGGATCTTTGAGGGTAGTATCGCACAGTGATCGGGGTGAAAATATAATCGAAGGTTAATTCTCAAGCAGACTCAAGAAAAATATAGAGCGGCGGTGGTGTTTCTCATCGGGTCCATAAGATAAATTGAAGAGTGGGCAAGTTGATGGTCCGAAATGAACTATTGACCGTTGAATCTCTGAGGGTAGGATCACACGGTTTTTGGGTTGTAAAGACAACCAAAGGTTAAGGATTGTGTTTAATACACAAGCAAATGCATTATGGGCCATTAGATATGTGGGCCCTTGACATCAAGGGCTTTCAGGTTCGTTGATGAGCGAGACTTAAGACATTTAGCAAACCCGAGAGAACCTTTGAACCTTTTAATCTCTCTTTCAAGTTCGGAAAGCAGGTTTTGTGTGCACTGGCTATCCAGAGCGCCGCTCTGAGGACGGTTCTTTGTACTCTCTATTGGATGAAATGTTTTTACAATAGTCCTATTGTAGTTTTGTTTGAGTTAAGCTCGAGGTTGTGTCAACTCAGCTGTGTGTTGAGTGTTCACAGAGCTGGTGTTGCTATTCTTGGCCCCGTTAAAAGAAAAAGTGTACATTATGTATTTTTTTTCTTGACTAATGGAAGGCTCCACTCTTACTTGATTAAAAAAAAAAAAAATCCACCATGTAGGATAGTCATTAGAAGTAGTTGTGTTGTCAAGAATAACTAGGCATGGACTTTCCATTTTAAAAGCAACGAAAGTTGTAGATGCTAAAACTAAGTGTTACAATGGATAGATCTTGAAAAATTAGACTGATTAAAAAAAACGGTTCTGAAAATGACTTTTGAATGAAGAAGTTATGGCTTTTTAAAAAAAAGTTGTTGAAGATGCCAACAAACCACACGAATATTGGGAAGCGAATGATACTGCTATATTTAAAAAAAATCCCCCATTTCCAAGCTTAATCTAGTTATCTCACTTTTAAAAAAAAATTACTTTATGTGACCCACTTTTATAAATAAGTGAAAGTCACTTTTACAATGGTAATTTGTGAACTACCCACTAAATTGTAACTTAAATAAAAGATAAAGTGACTTTAGAATTATAAGTGACTTATTTTTTATAATGGGTGATAACACTTTTACATAAAGTAACTTTAAAACATAAGTTACATGTGCTTTTTGAGAAAGTAACTCAACAAAAAGAAACACTTGAACCACAAGATCTCTATTTTCATAAAGTAACTTTGGACCAAGTGAGCTAATTTAAAAGGTTAATAACTTTTGGAAAGGAGGAAGGGGGAGTTGTTTTTTTCTTTCTCATGAAAGATTTGGAGTGCGTGCTTACTTGAAAAACCTATTTTTGCATGCAAAACAAAAAAAACCACACAAGACAAAGCGTACAAACAAAAGTAATCAAAGCCTTACAACTTAAAGTTAGATTTGGCCGGAAACTAAATATTTTCCTCAATGTTTCTAATTTTTCGAGATCACACTAAGGCGCAATGAAAAAGCACATACACATGAGAAAAATAATTTGTTTTTGTTTTTGTTTTTCCCAGATTGTACAGAGTCGCGGGGCAAAGAGCATACACAGAAATGAAAGGTATAGATCTGGTAATAAAAAAATTATAGAGGACTATAAACCGAAATAAATAGAGAGATAAATAATTATAATTGCAAATAAAAACTTTATACCTCCAGATCTTAAAAATGACGTAGCTAGGGCTACCAAACACCTTTTCGCGTGAAACTAAAGGGGTTCCTCAGTTCAACAAATGCTCCTAACACAATAGAGAAATCCTCTCGGCCCGAAAGCGGTCAGAAATAGTAGATCTAGGAAACGACAGTCAAATGTAGTTGTACCTGTAGAAATTCTGACTGTAGATTAACTTGATTATGCAATATAACTAAAGAAAAATACTTAATCTACTTCTACAATCAAACTTGTGAAAGCTTAATTGATTTGAGCAAGATCAAACATAACACATATAATAGAGAAGAAGAATCAATGCACATGAAACACAGAAGAATAATCTGGGAAAAGCCTCATCTAAAAACCTCGCTATCTGTATTATCATAGAAGGTGGAAATACATCAAAATTACACAAAGCTTTAGCTCTAACAGCTAGCCATCTCTCAGTACAATCCTCTTGGATGCTCACAGGCAAACAAAGCTTCTCACAAGCCTTCTCCTCTGCCTTCCAAGCCTCCTATTTCCTTGCGCATGTTTCCCTGGGTGATCCAGCCATTACCCAGTGTAACACTGATCTCACACACTGTTAAAAGTGCAATCCTTAAGGAACCTTGTTCCTTCTGCATGGATGAGTTTCCCTTATAGGAAAATTCCTCCAATTGATAGTACATTGTCCCTGTCTTTAATCTCAACTGGGTCTTTGTTTGTGTTATCACTCTAAAATCTTTGTCTCTAAGATTTGGAAAGTTGCCTTGTTTCTAGTCACAGTATTATAATTTTTTAGTCATCTCATCACAATTATTGTCATTCTCATTTACAAACCCTTCTTCTAGTCATGGTGTTGAAGGTTCTCTAGGTCATTTCATGCTTTAAAGGTTAGGTCATAAGGTTAGAAGTCTTTTAAGGTCATATCTCTTTTCCAAATAAAGTTTGACAGCCTCATTCCATGTCCTAGAAGCCTTACCAGGTGTTTAGAAGTCATATCTCACATTATGTTGGAAATATTTTGAAACTAGCTATGAAATCACTGAACTAGGAGTTTTCGTAGCGCGCTACGAAATCCCTGAAAAAGCATGTTTCAATATAAAAAAATTATGCTTTCTGCGTTTACTAGTCAACTTCCAGAAGGGGTCCTGAGCAGCTGAGAACTCAGTTTTGAAAACTGAAAGAGAATTTTCTTCCTAACATACCAAAATACAAAAACCTCTTTCAGTTTTTTCAAATTCGTTCTGAGGTGGGAGGAATTTATGGTTAAACTTGCGCTACGAAACTGCTGAAAGTCAAGCTTGGTCTTCTGGTTTTAGCAGTCTTTTTCAAGATCGGTTTCTGCTCGTATGAAAAGGTATTTTGGAATTCTAAAGGAGGTTTCTCTTCATAAGCTCTACATCTACAATAACCTATCTCACTTTCTTCACAAGTGTTTTCAGTTGGGAGATAATAAGCTTTCTTTGAAACCCAAAATTCAGAGAACAGATTTTTCCTGTTTGACACGTGTTTTTCAAGGATAGATTCTGGACAGCTGGAGAAGTATTTCAAAAAAAAAGAGAGGTTTTTTTTATAGAAATCATGGAATACAAAAACCTACTTCAGTTTCTAAAAATGTGTCATGGATGAGGAGATAAAGGCTCTGTCCCACATGCCATTTTTAGGGATCCTAAACCTAAAAACAGGGAAACATGTTCCCTAATTTCTAGGGTTTGTCTTCAGCAGTCAGATGACCACATGGGAGGCTTCATAAAATTTGACTTCTTGAGGTTGAAAGTTGTCAAATAATGCTTTAAATTCTTAGATAAGGTTGTTGTAATCATGATAAGGAGTTACACTCCTAGTTGTATTAGGTCTCTAGGACTGCTAGTTAGGTGTCATTCACATTTAATAGGTGTCATAGTAGGATGAATTCGAATTCCCCTCATGCTTGAGGAGGAATCTAAGTTATGTAAAGAGCTCCGTATATATAAGAAAATGTAATGTACAAAAGGTTAGAAATTTATTGAAAAAAGCTCTGATATTTGGCTTGATGTAAAAGACTATGTTTTCAGAAATACAGTACTGGCTTTGCTTTTCAAGAATCATAAAGAATTCAATGTGATGAATGCCTTGTGTTGTATTTTCCTATTATCTACAGTGTTATGAATATGTGATTACTTAGAAATCACTAACAGTGCTCTAATTTCCTTCATATATTTGTAAACTGTATTGGCCTTCTATGTGTTTGTGTGTTCTATATATGTGGGATTCTGAATGCCTTGACTTCTATGCATAGCTAACCTTACTGTTAATATTGAAGCATATCTGAATCCATAAGCCCAATAGATACTTTCTAATTGTGTTTCCACCACTCTCATTTTTTCTATCTTTGTTTCACAAGAGTTAGCCATCTCAATTATAATCACAAATCATTAATCTTTTGAGAGAGCCCTCTCAGGTTAGGGAGGCTAAGCCTCAACCTAAAGTAGGTTTGAAATAGTTACTCAAGGTGTTCTTGGTCAGCAGCCTTCCAGGGTCTAATTTTGTGATAAAATTTTAGTGCGCCTGCCAGGAGTCTGAAGATTAATCATTCCCGAAATCAAGAAGCTGAACTTCTGAAGGTAGCAGGAGCTCAGAAATCTTTAGAGGTTGCAAAACTACCTTGGCGACTCCATTGTTGAAGAATTCAAAATTCATAGATTCATGGTGATTCCACTGGAGTTATGAAGAACTCAGATGCTACCATTCTTATTTCATGGTATGCATGCATAAATTTTTCAGGAATTCATGGTTTCCAAAATCATTTTCCCAAGGATACATATTTTCTAAGGAATGGTCCAAAATTCAATGGAGAAGATTTGAGTTTAAATTTGAAGCATATATCAGATTTCTGTGATTTTACCAAGCTTCTTAGAGTCAAACATGAGGATGTTTGCATTATGTTGTTCTATGATTCATTTCAAGGGAAATGTAAACAGTGGATTGAAAGCTTTCTTGCCAAATCTATTAAGTCATTTGAATATTTTTGGTTTATATTTTTTGAGGAATGGATAGATAGATCAAATTTGGTGGCAAACTCTCCTTCAATTCAAGGTTTCAAACAATGGAATGATGACCATATTAATGAAGAAATAGATGAAAATTTTTCTTTGTCCTTGTCTTCTTATCTAAAATCATTTGAGTGTAAGACAGAAGATAAGATGAAATTTTTGGATGAAGTTGTTAAGGACATTGAGAAAGACATTGAAGGTTTACAAGGTCAAATTCAATCATATAGTCTTCATGATCATGATCATACTTTTCAAAAGCTTTGTGTGGCAGAACACAAGGAGAGGGTGTTGCTTCCTTTCTCTTTCGTGATTGAGGAAGAATACACTGTTATTGAAGATCAGTTTGCACAACCATAAAGTTTTGAAAATCATCAAACTAACCATGTGTTTTTTGACCCTATAGCTGAATACATGGAAAAGATTTATTGTTCAGGCTTCCAGTTATATGTTCATCTTGAAGAACAGTTACACCTCATGTTGCCTTGGTTATTTCAGTATCTGGTTTATTTTTGCTTCAAGCATAGTCAAGAGATTCAAGTGTCAGATCAGATCGATGATTGGCTTCATTGGAAGTTTCATGTTCCTTGAGCTACAAGTGGAGATTGCAGCTGATAGGGTAGGTAGGAATGTGCAAATAAGTTCAGGGTAGGTCGACTGAGCATCTTTTTCGGTAGCTGCAATTAGAATTCTTCATTCATAAATCATTAAAGGCTTGAGGAACAAATTCGGCAGAGGTTTAGAGTTTTATTCTAGAAGATGGATAGCGGCACTGGAGCTACAAGTTCTTAGTATACCACAAGGGCACACTATCCCTAATGGAACCACTGTTATCACCCTAAAATCTTTGTCTCTAAGCTTTGGAAAGTTTCCTTGTTTCTAGTCATAGTCTTATAATTTTTGAATCATCTCATCACAATTATTGTCATTCTCATTTACAAACCCTTCTTCTAGTCATGGTGTTAAAGGGTCTCTAGGCCATTTCATGCTTTAAAGGTTAGGTCATAAGGTTAGAAGTCTTTTAAGGTCATATCTCTTTTCCAAATAAAGTTTGACAGCCTTATTCCATGTCCTAGAATCCTTACCAGGTGTTTAGAAGTCATATCTCACATCATGTTGGAAATATTTTAAAACTAGCTACGAAATCACTGAACTAGGAGTTTTCGTAGCGCGCTACGAAATCCCTGAGAAAGCCTGTTTCAGCATAAAAAAATTCTGCTTTCTGCGTTTACTAGTCAACTTCCAGAAGGGGTCCTGAGCAGCTGAGAACTCAATTTTGAAAACTAAAAGAGTTTTTTCTTCCTAACATAACAAAACACAAAAACCTCTTTCAGTTTCTTCAAATTCATTCTGAGGTGGGAGGAATTTATGGTTAAACTTGCGCTACAAAACTGCTGAAAGTCAAGCTTGGTCTTCTGGTTTTAGCAGTCTTTTTCAAGATCAGTTCTAGTCGCATGAAAAGGTATTTTGGAATTATGAAGGATTTTTCTCTTCATACACTCTCCAGCTACAATAACCTATCTCACTTTCTTCATAAGTGTTTTCAGTTGGGAGATAATAATCTTTCTTTGAAACCCAAAATTCAGAGAACGGATTTTTCCTGTTTGACACGTGTTTTTCAAGGATAGATGCTCGATAGCTGGAGAATTATTTTAAACAACCAAGAGAGATTATTGTTCTAGACATCATGGACTACAAAAACCTCCTTCCATTTCTAAAAATGTGTCATGGATGAGGAGATAAAGGCTATTTTCCACGTGCCATTTTCAGGGATCCTAAACCTAAAAACAGGGAAACATGTTCCCTAATTTCTAGGGTTTGCCTTCAGCAGTCAGATGACCACGTGGGAGGCTTCATCAAATTCGACTTCTTGAGGTTGAAAGTTTTCAAAGAATGCTTTAAATTCTTAAATAAGGTTTTTGTAATCATGATAAGGAGTTACACTCCTAGTTGTATTAGGTCTCTAGGACTGCTAGTTAGGTGTCATTTGCATTTAAATTAGTTTTAAGTATCAATAGGTATCATAGTAGGATGAATTTGAATTCCCCTCATGCTTGAGGAGGAATCTAAGTTATGTAAAGAGCTCTATATATAGAAGAAGATGTAATGTACAAAAGGTTGGAAATTTATTGAAAAAATCTCTGATATTTGGCTTGATGTAAAAGATTATGTTTTCATAAATACAGTATTGGCTTTGCTTCTCAAGAATCATAAAGAATTCAATGTGATGAATGTCTTGTGTTGTCTTTTCCTATTATCTACAGTGTTATGAATATGTGATTACTTAGAAATCACTAACAGTGCTCTAATTTCCTTCATATATTCATAAACTGTATTGGCCTTCTATGTGTTTGGTGTGTTCTATATATTTGGGATTTTGAATGCCTTGACTTCTATGCAAAGCTAACCTTACTGTTAATACTAAAGAATATCTGACTCCATAAGCCCAATAGATACTTTCTAATTGTGTTTCCACCACTCTCATTTTTTCTATCTTTGTTTCACTAGAGTTAGCCATCTTAATTATAATCACAAATCATTAATCTTTTGAGAGAGCCCTCTCAGGTTCGGGAGGCTAAGCCTCAGCCTAAAGTAGGTTTGAAATAGTTACTCAAGGCCTTCCTGGTCAGCAACCTTCCAGGGTATGATTTTGTGATAACAGTCTGAATTGACATGCATGAGTTATTTATGAGAGAATCGTCAGTTATCTGGAGTACAATAGTTTCATGCATGCATGCATTAACTAACTGAACTCACAATTAGTTCCTCAAACTGTTTGGAACAAATTTAACTGGACTTAACTTAGTTAACTAAGCTAACTAATTACAACTCAAATATAACTCATCCTTATCTCCTTAATTAAGGGATAATCTCCTTAATTTAAGGCATAACTGTTGCATGACTTCACAAAGACTTCTAGCTTGAATTTCTCCAACTAATTAATCCATAATGAATTAATTAATTATTTTTTCAAGCAGCTAGTGAGACTAAATTTGAATTTTAATTCAAGGACACATCAAAATTGGAATATTCTGAATGTTATTTTTAGCATTTCTTGTTGCTATTTTCAACACTCCCTCTCAACAAGAAAGGAATTCAACTCGATCCCGATCTTGAACCTTTGGAATGTTCTACATGCAACACTTCTCTCTTGCTCCAGCAACTCTAGAAAAAAAAAAACATCTAACCTGAATCAGAATGATGCCTCTTTCATAAAAGTCTTTGACCACTATTGCCTCTATTGACTGAAAACTCTGCGCTTCTGCTAACTTTGCCTTTCTACACTGTTGCCAATCCTTCTCTTCCCTCTTCAGTATCTAACTTCTCTAGCCTCTATCACTTTGACCTCTGACTGCATCAATCCCACTGATTCCTCCCGCTACTATGTACTTTGGGCTCCCGTAGCAAGGTACGATCCATAAGATAAAACTTCTCAATGGACCTTGCCTAATTTCAACCTTCTTGGGACTATCACTTCACATCATCCCACCTTACACCTAGAGGTATGGCTGCATGTGGGCCCTCTACCCACTTGGCTTGAAATTTCCCCCCACTGGAGGTCCCTACATGAGTGGATGCCTCCACTTGGTCCCCTATCAGCATCTCCAATTGTGGCTCCTCCACAATTGTCTGAGACTTCTTCTGGGACTTCATGTTGAGCGGAAATTTACTCTCCCTCTCAACCACCATGTCTCTAACATTTGCCTTGCTCCTCAAGGCTTTGCATGCATCTTGAACCTCAAGAGCATACATGTTCTATACCCATGAACCGATATGTTTCACTTGTCCCGTGGTGATATGTCTAAGAAAAACCTTTCCCTTACTGAAGACAACATCGTAGCCTTGTCCTCCAACATCACAACCGCTTCAGTCTAGGCACATACTTCACATCTGTCAAAGTAATAGAAGCTCCATGCTCCCTTTGAAAGGCAACCATGCCCACTCCAGAAACACTATACGTTTCATCGTCACCCATCTCTATGTGCATCTTGAGGTCTTTCTCCTCCAAGGTGCTGAATAAACTTTTATCACTGGTCATGTGGAATGAGGCTCCACTGTCTAGAAACCAACCACAACCCATCATCGATGACACCATGCATATGATGAGGGTGAAGTCCATCTTGAACTGAGAGGCTAATGCCTCACCTTTAGATCCTTTTGAGGATCCCTTCTTATACTTCTTCGATGGGAAATTAGTTGCATAATGTCCCATCTCATGACAATTAAAGAATCTCACTTTAGACTTGTCAACCTTCTTCCCTCCATGAGAAGAATTTGATTTTGGATGAGAATCATTCTCCTTCCCTTTCCTTGCCTTACTCGCTAAGGCCATATTTTCTTCATCCTCCTTGGATGAAGAACCATCTCGTGTGCTCCTCCTGATCTCCTCCTGCATGAGATCTGACCACAGTCGTTCCCAATCTGACAGTTTCTCCCTTCCATTCATAGAGTCTTGGTAGCTATGCCAGCTCTTTGGAAGGCCAAGGAGAGTGAGGCTCACCATATCATCATCAATAATAGTTATTCCCACACTTCCAAGCTCATCTCTACAGGTATCTTGTTTACATATGTAGAAATAGTATCACGATTCTCCATCTTGATTCTTCGAAGCTTGTCCTTGAGCTCCAATTTCCTCCGGTCGCTTTTTTTCTGGTAGAGGTCCTTCAATGTCTTCCACATTGAATATGGAGTATCCTTACCATGGAGACTCGAGACGATATGGTCTCGAACTCCCTCAAGGATGATCGTCTTGCCCTCGCCACACACTTCTTCCATTCAGCCAATTCTTGTGCATTAGCTGCAACTGGCTTGGGGATATTCTTGATCAATGAAATCCTTCAAATCATTGTCTTTTAATACAGTCTCCATGCGATCTTTCCATGCTATGTAATTCAAGCTGCCATCCAAGGCATACTCGAGTCTCAAGCCATATAATGCCATTGACCAACCTGAAGTATGAGATGAATTCGATTTTTACCTGCAACCCTGAACTTCAAACTTCGAATTCTCTTCTCAGTATACTGTTCACAGCTTCGATCACCTTTTCTCCAATACCATGTAGAAATTATGACTATAGATTAACTTGATTATGCAATATAACTAAAGAAAAATACTTAATCTACTTCTACAATCAAACTTGTGGAAGCTTAATCAATTTGAGAAATATCAAAGAAAACACATATAACAGAGAAGAAGAATCAATACACATGAAACACAGAAGAATACTATGGGGAAAGCCTCAGCTAAAAACCCCACTATTTGTATTATCATACAAGGTGGAAATGCATCAAGATTACACAAATCTTTAGCTCTCGGAGCTAGCCAGCTCTCAGTACAATCCTCCTGGATGCTCACAGCCAAACAAAGCTTCTCACAAGCCTTCTCCTTTGCCCTCCAAGCCTCCTATTTCCTTGCACAATTTTCCCTGGGTGATCTAGTTGTTACCCAGTGTAACACTGACTCACACACTTCTCCAACACACTGTTAGAACTACGCAATCCTCAAGGAACATTGTTTCTTCTGCATGGATGAGTTTCCTTTATAGGAAAATTCCTCCAACTGATAGTACAATGTCCCTGCCTTTAATCTCAACTGGGTCTTTGTATGAACTGACATGCATGAGTTATTTATGAGAGAATCCTCAGTTATCTGGAGTACACTAGTTTCATGCATGCATGCATTAACTGACTAAACTCACAATTAGTTCCTCAATTTGTTTGGAACTAATTTAACTAGACTTAACTCAGTTAACTGAGCTAACTAATTACAACTGAAATACAACTCATCCTTATCTCCTTAATTAAGGGATAATCTCCTTAATTTAAGGGATAACTGTTGCATGACTTCACAAAGACTTCTAGCTTGAATTTCTCCAACTAATTAATCCATAATGAATTAATTAAATATTTTTTCAAGCGGCTGGTGAGACTAAATTTGAATTTTAATTCTCAATTTTAATTCAAGGACAAATCAAAATTGGAATATTCTGAATGTTATTTTTAGCATTTCTATCTTTAGAATTTCTTGTTGTTATTGTTAACAGTACCGACTCCAGATTTGGATCACCAATGGATGCGACCCTTGAATAGCTCTGATGCCATGTAGGAATTTACAAGGTAATTTCCTTAGATAGAACACCAAAGGACACCACTCAAAAAGAGATTACAAATCAATACACCAGTACTCTTGACATGGTTAAAACCCTCAAAGAGGGAAACAGTCTATGACCTGAGCCAAGAGGCCACTTCAGGCAATTTATTAATGTAAAAGAAATAAAATTTACATAGGCTTCTCTCATGAACGATCACCTAACAAATGACCCTCCATGCTCTTTAAATATAGATCATGGACCAATCAGGTGTTAAGCCACAGATCAAGTATCGGTAATACCAATGAGAGAATGAACTACTAGATCAGTTCATGTCTAGAACATATCGTGACTGTCAGATTGTAAGTTACAAAAAGTACATACTAAAGAAACACACTTTACCGAACTATAGACTAGACCAAGTTATACTTAATTGTTTTCTATGTGTTGGAATATCCTAACAAAAATGAATGATGTGATAAAGTGATAGATTTAATTAAGCTTCAAAGTTAAATTTTTTTATTTTTATTTTTATTTTTAAATTATAAAGTAGGTATAATTTGAAATTATATATATATAATATATAATATATATAATATATATAGATAGATAGATATATATAATATATAATATAATTATATATATATAATATATATATATATATATATATAATAATATATATATATATATAAAGATTTAAATGATTTGATGTTGTATAATGAAGTAATTAAAAAAAAAAATTAATATATCACATTTTTACCATGTGAAGAATTAATTAGGTTTTTAAACTAAAATTAAATTTATCATTTAATTTGACAACAAGAATAATAACGTGTTTATAACATAACAATAAATAAAATTGAGTTACAACACACTACACATGTAAGGAATTTGATATGTAGCAATTTACATAAATAAAATAAAGAAACAAAGAATATCTAATCTGGTGGTTCAGTTGCGGTGCTCCTGTCGGGGTTTCTCGATTAAATCTACCCTACCAACTAGGAATGTCTATCTAACTTCCTAGCCCAGGGAACCTCCACAAGTTCCCTAGCCTTCACAGCCCAAGTCCAACAACAACTGCCATATTGTGTTAAAAAATAGGTCCAATGCTCTCCTACCACAACCAACATTAATCTCACCAAAATTTCTCCTTTCTTCAATTTCCCTCCAGTGCTTTCTCCCCATGCCAAAAATAAAGACCCAAGATCCTCCTTCCCCTCTCATCCTCCTTTCCTTATTGTCTCCCTCACTCATCCACGTCAACCACCTATCATTAAAGCCATGAATACCAACATCCTTTCCCTTGTTGTCTCCCCCACTCATCCACCTCAACCACCTATCATTAAGGCCATGAATACCGATGTCCTTTTTAGTTCAATAACCTTGACTTTTCACCTATATCTTATCTAGACATAAATTTGACAAGACACCTTGTTAGACTTTAGAAAATGAAATAATAATTAAATATTAAATAATAATAAAGTATTAATATTAAATCATATCATTATTCACACTGATTTGACTAATAAATATATACCAATATAACTTAATAATTATAAGCCAAGATTCTAAGGTTAATTAATTACTAATTAAGAGTAGTCATTAATCAAGCTTAATCATTTATTTTAATGAGCTAACATAATTTTAAGTTTTAGAATACTAGTGTATTCATGTGAGGTATGTACCTAGCATACACATACCTCGTATACGTATACTAATAATACTTATTGGATTCAAACACAAAATGCCAATTACTAAGCATATAGGCTAAGAAGTGGGGAATCATAATCCCTGCTAATTAAGTGGATGTTATGCTTTTAGAAAAATTCCAAATTGATATATGAAGTAGAAAAGTTAATTGCCTACTAAGGATATGGACTTGCATAAATTTTTGGTAGGTAGTAACCCCTATTAAGTTGACACATTTACTCCTATATGTTAAAGCATTGAACAAAACATAAATAATGGTAGGCAGTAACTCTTGGTATGCATATTTATTTCCATCTTGTTGCTAGTCATTTTTTATGCAAATACATGCTTAAGTTATTGTGGGTTATAATTGATAGTGTTATTTATATGAGTATGGACTATTTTCAAGGATTTTAATTATCAAGCTTAACAATGAAAAATCATTACACAAATTTTAAAAATAATGACATAAATATTACAACTACATCAAGGAATTATGTCAAAAAAATAAGAGGAAGTTACCCACATGGCACAAAGCCTATCAAATGTTTGAATTTTTTTTTTCAATAATTTTGATTATTTTTTTTCAAATTTAAACTTTATAACTTGGATTTTCTCAACACTAAACTAATAGTGGTCAACAAAAAAAATGATTGTTATAATCCTGCCTTGGGAAAGACTAATAATATAGTGTAAGATAATAAGATCAAGTAAAACATTACATACCACCACACACACATATAATACTTTTGCTACCTAACATATTTAATAAAAAAAATAATTCTAAAATAAACTTAAATATATAATCATCTATTACCACCATATTGGTATATTAATACATTTAGATGTATAATTATTTATTACATTTAATACATCACACTTTTGTTGTCATAAGTTAGAATGGATTTCTTTTTATTATTGAGTAAATTTAGATGTATAATCACTGTAGAATTTAACTATTAATTAGATGTAAAATAATTGATTATAAGGTGTTTCATCATGAATATTTTTTATTCAAAATTTTATAAATATAAAAAAATAATCATTTAAATTTTGTAAAGTTTATATTAAATTTAATTATTTAAATAATAGAAAATATTAAATATTGTATTAGTTTAAAATATCAATATTATTGAGTCATTTTTTTAAAAAAACTGTCGAGTAAATAAATATGATATTAATATTAAATATATTTTTGAGATTGTTAAAAATAATTATAAAAAAACATTTATATAAATGTTAAAAGTTATTTTAATATGTTAAATGATTTTAGGTTGTACTATTGTATATGAAATATAATATCTGTAAATATAATATTCTATTATTGAAAAATATCAATATTTAATTGGTAAATTTAAAAAAAATTAAGGATGTAAAATAAATATAGTGATATTTATTTAAATATACATTATGAGTTTGCGAAATTTGGAAAAAGAAACAAAATGTTTTTAAATGTAAAATCCATATAAACTAAAGAAAATAAGAAAGTTGGATGAGAAGGTTTAAAGCAAGAGGTTTCTCTACAACAAGACCTCTAGCTCTATTGCACTAGGAAATTTGCTATTGCATGCGATAATAGGTTTCCCTCCAGTTCCCCACCTTCTCTACAAGCATGAAGAATGATCTCATAGATTATTCATTGGACCCCCTTGAGGGAACTTAGGTTTAGGATTTCCCTCCCCATAACCCTGTCTGGCAAACTCCTTCCTCTCTACAATCCTCATAGACCCCTATCTTCAAATCTCCCTGCTAGTTCTTTTCGATAATCCTCCCTCTGCCCTCACACCTTGACAACCCTATTATCACTACAGTTGTTTATAGGTCCTAGGTAGATGACCCACTTTCCAACCACACTCCTCTCAAGGACCATGACCTTTCCCCTCTTCCCAACACTTCCTTGACTAAACCCTCCTCACCTCCGTCTCATTCCCTATGTATCAATCCTATTACCCTAGATACTACCATTTTCCACTTACCGATTTACCGATCCTACCACATCTAGGAATTTCCTCCTACCTATTTTCTAAGTGGTTAATTGATTCTAGATATGCACTCTAGTGTATTTACCCCAAGACATTTACCCTTGATAGCTACAATTGGTAATGAAGCTCTCAAACCTAGCCAAGAATGCATCAAATTCAAGGTCGAGGAACCTCGTCTCACCCTAGGGAACGATATTCGGCTCAATGATATCCATAAAATGGAGAACTCAATGGTGGTAGGGAGATTTTCTAATAAACACATGTCATTGGAAATATTGTGCAAGTAGATAGAGCCAAATTTCCTCCCACTTCTTGTCTATACTCCCTATTGTTTGATCGTAGAAAATTGATGGATGGGATGGATAACAAATTTAGCAAAAGATAAAGAGAAAATTCTTAGGGGTCACTGGCTCTAAGGCTCACAAGCCCTATATGGAAAGAAATGGTCGAAAATTTTAGTTGAATGCTTGAAAAGCTATCGATTATGTCTATTTGGGTAATATTACTGCATGTACCTATCATATTTTGGTTTCTCAATGTTTTCAACAAGATAGGAAACACATTGAGTTTCTTATACAAAGTCGATCTCTCTTTTTAACATATAGGGTACAAGGGGATGTCCTAAGTATTGGTGGGCCTTAATCTCTCCTTTGGGCCCTCAAACTTCATAACCATTAACTCTAGAGAGCTTGTTTATAGGAAGAGCTTGGATTATGAAGGAATGCCCTTCAAATGCAATCGGTTTCATACATATGGCCTTTTGAGCAAAATTGTCCAAAGGGTAAATCTATTAAAAAATGGGTACTCTAAGAGGTACTCTTCTTTGTCTCCCCACTATGGATCTCCTCCCCAACTCAAAACAAGGAACACTTAGTGGAAGTGTCTCAGGAAGAAAATCCCTTTAGGACCTACATTGCGTAGTGAAGAAATTTCTTCTCTAATTGAAATCGTGTCAGCTTCCTCTAATGGTCAAATAGACACCAATATGTGTTACTCATCTTCTGAATGGGATCCCACATAGCATGGTATGTAACTCCAACCTCCCCCCTTCATTTCTTGCATAAAAGAATTATGTTTTCTATCAAATGGTTTTCAACCCTCTTATCCCCCTCTTGTTTCCTCCCCTCCTCCCCCTACTACTCTCTCGTCTCTCCCACCCCTCTTGCTTTCTATTTCTTCTACCATCCACTTTATTGGTATGTCCTCTCCCTCCCTCAAGTACACTCTTTTGCTAGCCAATATATCCCTCTACAAACATCCTTCTCTATACTTTCTACCCTTCCCTCCCCTCTTTCATGCAACCTTCATTCCCTTTCAAAATACTGAGCCCTTCATCCCAAGACTCATTAGAGGACTTTGTCTCAGAATAGAGTTATGTTCTATGGACCTTGGAGACTAGAGATCATAAGCCTTTCAACAGTGGCCAAAAATCCTATATACCTTATGCCAAAAACTAGGCATTCTCAGAAATTCAAGCTAGGAAAGAGCATACCATCCTCAAGGCCCTTAAAGCGATAGCCCCCTAATTGGTTTCCGTATTAATATTCTCTCTTTGAATTGTAGGGGTGTAACCAAACCCTAAAAAAATGGCTCTGAAACAATCAATTAATGTCCATCAACCGCATGTTAGTTTTCTTCAACAAATAATGTTGGATGGGGATAAGGTGGTATTAATCCTAAAACTCATGCTTCCTCATTGGGACTTCATCTCACAAGATTCTTTTGAGTGATTGGGAGGTCTTGTCTCAGGTTGGAACTCTATAGCATATGCTTTGTCTCAATTTGGTTATTTCGCTTATGATTTGTCCTTGATTTATTATTTATAGACTTGAACATATCTTTTCAAGGCATAAATATCGATGGTTCATATATTAATTGAAAACCTTTCTAGGACACTTTCTTCAATATTATACAGAGTGTCCAACATAATACCTTCATTGGAGGTGACTAAAATTTTACTATGGATAGGATACCCTCTCTTATTAACTCATATATAATTTGATAGGTGTGTGATTCCTTGATCTCCTACCCACTAAAATTCTTAACACTTAGTCAAATAAAGGATCTAGGTAAGCCAAGGTATCCAAAAGACTAGATCGATTCTTGATTGTTGAAGATCTGTCCAACCAAATTTTAATGTTCACCAATGGGTCTCTATAGAAAGAGATTCAGACCATCATCCAACCCTCCTATAATTTGTCCCCGCCCTCAAAGTTTCCCTCCCCCTTCAAGCTAAATCACCACTAGTTTTATGACTCCACTTTGCATGACTCTATAAAACATATTTGGTGTCCCTTTTCCTCTAGTTGCCCATAATCTCCACCAATCCAATTTTAGAAGAAGCTAAAGGAAGTAAAATATTTTATCATACAACGGGCTAAGCACAAACATATCAGGTATTGATAACAAGTTATGGCTTGTGGAGTGGTCTCCTTCCTTAAGGAGTAGTTGTATGGTGTTACCCTCCCTCCATGGTTTTGATTAATACTTCTCCCACCATCATCATATCCATACCCACCGCAATTCTCCACTTTGTCAAATATGCGCTATCTCTTTCAGTTTAAAATGGTTTTGACAGAAGTTGTGATTTCAACCACCATGTCCTCTCTTTATTTTGCTTTTCATGTGTTCTTTCTCTCCATTATTTCCTTGACCCCTGGGACCCACTCTTTCCACAATGATCACTAATCACTGGTGGAATTTAGGATCCTCATTGCCAACGATCCACATCATTCCCTCGTATATTGGACTCCCACCAACCCCTTATGCATCTGGACTGACGTCATATGCAACCGATGTCATCCAAACATAGTGGCCTTATGTAACCTCAATGGCCTGGATCTACACGGTTCCATTTGTTGTGTGTGGAGCATGATTGTTCAGAGGTCTTTGTTTCAGCCGGATGTATTCCCCAAGAAGTTTGTACACCCCTCCACGTGGGGGGGTGTAGAGGGGACTTGTCCCCCACATGGGAATCCGAGGGGGCCGATCCCCCTCAGCTAGGGGGTCCAGGGGCTAGCAGTCCCCCGGCGGGGGCTCAAGGGAAACGCCCCCAAAGCTAAAAAAAAATGTAAAAATGCCTTGTAAAAGTATAGTAATTTCTAGTCAATTTGGGTTGTTCATTAGGCGGATGATCTGATGGTAGAACTTATGTTTAGTTTAGGGTTTTTTTCCCTAGAAGGAAAACCCCTCTCTTCATATGAGGGCATTGTATTTTAGGCTATGTAATAGATGTGTATTCTCTGAGCGAGAAACAGAGAGGTGAGACTGTGAGAGAAAACAAAGGATATTACAGCGAATCTATTGTAGGTTGTCTCTTCATTTTGCTGGATAATAGAAATGAAGGACTGGCTGGTCGGGGTGGATGTAGCCCAAACTGGGTGAACCACGTATATATGTGTCTCTCTTGCTTTATGTGTTTTCTGTGTTTATATTTTTGCAATATTTTATGTGTTCCATTGCTCCGTAATATATAATTTTATATATTACAAGATGAATGGCACTTTGGCTATCATTGTATAACGTGCCCATATCATGCTCCTTACCCAATTCACCCATAAACATT
>APFE030357442.1:30151-42330 GCA_000404065.3 Pinus taeda | reverse complement strand
TTCTTTCCGCATTTCCAGCACACTATCCCTGATCTAGACTTGGATCTACCTTTCCTTGATTTACTACGATATCCTGAGCTCTTTCCTCTTTCCATTTTTCTTCCCCTAGACTCTGCACTCAAAGCATTACCTGATGTCTCACTGAAGCTTTTCCATTGCATTTCCTCGCTAAGGATAGCACCGAAAACATCATCAAACTTTAAAGTACTAAGTCCAGAAACAGAGTTACTAATGGCCATTACTAAACCATTCCAACTTTCTGGTAATGAGCACAACAATAACAGAGCTCTAACTTCATCATCAAAGTTTACCCCTACAGAACATAGCTGACTTCTAACAGTATTAAAATCATTTAAATGGTCTGCAAGAGATCCACCTTCCAACATCTTCATATTAAATAACCATTTCATAAGAAATACCTTGTTTGAGGCAAAGGGTTTTTCATATAGTTTCTCCAACTCCTTAATCAAACCCTTTGTCGTTGTTTCCTTCAAAATGTTGAAGGCGACCGACGCTACGAGGCACAACCGTATTGTTTCGAGTGCCTTTCTATCGAGAAGGTTCCATTCTTCATTTGTCATACCTGTCAGCATCTTTGCTTTTTCGCCCAATGGTAGGTATAGATCTTTCTGATACAGATAATCTCTGCATCTTCCATAGCAAGAAGTTTTGGCCTTTAAATTTCTCGACCCTAAACTTACCATCTTCCACCATTGCTCCCAGTCGAACGAGGAACCCTTCTTTCCTGTGAGTTTATTAGCCAAATAGACCTTCGTCTTTGATACCAGATGTTAAGAAATTTACTAATAAGATCTCATTAGCATTGGCCAAAACCCTAGCCAATCTGACCAAGTGAGCCTTCACCACTCACCTCCAAAGCTTGCATTACAATGAATTCCTTCCAGCTTTTTATAAGCTCCATTACATATAATACCACAGGCAGAATACTATGGGTGCACAATACCATGTGCCCCAAAACCATCACTGTTAACCTGGTCAACTTTGACTCTATCCTGAGTCAAGTTTACCTACCACCATTTCCCCTTGCCTTGACAATTTGTCGTTTCTTTGCACACTCTATCTTAGAGGCAATGATCTAACTGGTCATATCTCGTCTCAATTGGGACACATCTTTTGTGTGAGGGTGCTTGATTTGCCACATAATGAATGGAAGGAAATATCCAAACTTAACTCAATAGTTGCAGAAATTTGACTCTCCTGGCACTCTCCTTCAATAATCTAACTGTAAATATCCCTAGCGAGTTGGGTTCCCTCCCACATTTTCCAAATCTTTACCTAGGAGTCACCAAGCTGATAGGTACCATTCCTTCTGCCTTGGAAAATCTTTCAGCATTGATTGAGTTTGGTTTGGAATCCAATAGTCTCACCAATCCTATTTCGAGTCAACATCTCAGTTCCAGAAATTTGACTCTACTATCACTCCACATCAACTGTCTGATGGAAAATATCCCGAGGGATTTAGGTTCGTTCCCACATTTATTTGAAAGTGATTTGGTTGGGAGAGAAAGAACTAACAGGTACCATTCCCTCTTCCTTGGGAAACCCATGTGCAAGAAATTTCAATTGTCCAAAATGATTTGTGTTGCATTCCCACATCCTTGTCAAATATGTTTAAATTGCAATATCTCAATTTAGCTTTAAATCAAATTAATGCAGAGATTCCAAAGTTTATTGGAAAATTTTCTAACTTGGTATCACTCGGTTTAAGTCATAACAAGCTGAGTGGGACCATGCCTATAAATTTGGTTAAATTATCTTTTCTAGAAACATTTCTTTTAAATAAAAATCAACTTGATAGTGGTAATGTTATAAATATGCCTTTTCATATAGCTCTTACTAATTTTTCTCACTTAAAGTACCTATGGTTGCACAACAATAAATTAAGTGGTCTTTTTCCCCTTGCCATAGGTAGACTTTGTACTAATTTATCTATATTAGGGTTATCAAATAATAAAATACAAGGGAACATCCCTCCACATATAGGAAATCTTAGTAGCCTAACTTTCTTAAATTTAAGTGAAAATTTTCTAAATGGTAATGTTCCATTATTAGGAAAACTTGTAAAAATAGAAATATTTTATTTAAGTAACAACAATTTGGAAGGAAACATACTGACAATTTTGAAGGATTACACCACATTGGTCTCTTGGATGTTAGTCAAAATAATCTCTCTGGAAAGATTCCAAATTCCCTTTCTCACCTTAAACAACTAAGAAGACTACATCTTCATCACAACAAGTTATCACGAAGCATACGTTCCAACTTACTAGATTGTATAAATTTGGAATTTCTTGACCTATCTCACAATAGGCTCTCGAGAAGTATACCACATGAAATTTGTAAACTTTCTAATCTACAATTCTATTTGAATTTTTCATGGAATTCATTGGAAGGCTCATTGCCCATGGAGATTGGTAAAATTGCAATCACTCAAGCTATAGACATTTATTTCAATTAATTGACAATGGCAATTCCCCCTGCACTTCGAAGTTGCAATGAGCTACAATTATTAAACTTATCTCACAATTCCTTTCAAGGGTCTATTCCAGATTCACTTGGAAGTTTACAAAGCCTTGCAAGCCTGGACCTCTCTTCCAACAACTTATCAATTGTAATATCAATGGTTGCACTCAAGAATTTGAAAATGCTTGAAAGCTTGAATTTGTCTTTCAATAATTTCATAGGGGAAATTCCAGAAGGAGGCTTTTTTGAAAATCTAACAATTGTCATGGCCTTAATTGGAAATCCTAGCCTTTGTGGATTGCAAGTATTTCAATTGCCTGCATGTCAAACACCAAGACATCATTTTTCACTTGTGAAAAGATTGATACTGGCAGTGAGTGGAGCTGCTTTTGTATTATGTTGTTTACTTTTGGGATTCCTTTGGAAAAGAAATATGCCTATGAAAAACTTTGATTCCTCAAAAGCCATTTTTCAAAGGTTGGAGCACAAAAGGATCTCATATCAAGAGCTTCATATAGAAACTAATGGATTTTTCAAGGACAACTTGTTGGGGATAGGGAATTTTGGTTCAGTTTATAAAGGAATTTTGAGTGATGGAACACTTGTTGCTGTAAAAGTTTTCCAGTTGCAAAAGGACATGGTTGAAAAGAGTTTCAAAGCATAATGTAGTTTCTTGCAAAAGGTTCGACATCAAAATCTGGTGAAAATCATAACCTCATGTTGCAACATTGATTTCAAAGGATTAGTGTTCAAATTTATGTCTAATGGAAGCCTGGAGAAGCATTTGTATCCTAATACAAATGACAACAATGGTGAAGCTGCATGTGAAATGGGACTAAAATCATGATTGGATAATGAAATAGATGTGGCACATGCCATTGAATATCTCCACCATGATTCTTTTGTTATGGTAGTTCATTGTCATTTAAAACCCAATAATGTGCTTATTGATGAAGACATGTCGAGGCATGTAACCGATTTCGGTATTGCAAGATTAAATAATGAAACCTCCACCGGTCACTTCATTATTTTCTTTGAAAGGATCTATGGGCTATATTGCACCAGTTATGACATTTAGAATGTTAAATGTTTACGTGTTTCTAAATGCCTCATCAACATTTTTGTATGGGCCGGTAGGGTAAAATTTGATGAATGTTATCATGAATGCAAAGTATGGATTCAATGAGCAAAATGTCTAATAAAGGAGATATTTACAACTATGGCATTTTGTTATTGGAAATTCTTACGAGGAAACAACCAACTAATGATATGTTTTATGGTGACCTGAACTTGCACAAGTGGGTAAATCTAGCCTTTCCAAGCAGAGTAATGGAGGTAATTGACCAAAACCTTATTAAGGGAGGTGGATGGAGATTAATTTGAAGAAAATAATGTATTCAATTGCATAATTTATTTGACACAGATTGCTTTTCTTTGTTCGAAAGATTCACCCAATGAACAACCAACTATGAGAGATGTAGTGTTGGTATTGGAGAGGCTCATAGATGATTTGGGGGCAAATACAATTGCTTCTAGGAGATTAAGACAAAGCATATCTATATTTCTTAGCAATACAAATGCATCAAGGAGTGATGCACATGCATCAAATGCCCATAGTTCTTCTTCATTTTAGTTTGTGAAAATTGCAATGCCCGAAGATTTCAATATTGTTATTATTCATACAGTGGCAGTTATTTTTTTAACTTATAATTGTTGAAGTAAACGTCTATTAGTATTTTTATCTACATGTCATGATTGTCAAAAGAAAGAGTACATGTTTTTGCAACACAATATTATATGAATTGCAACTAGTTTGTTTTATTATACATTCATAACGTCAAAATTTTTAATTGTCAAAATATTTCGTTCTTTCTTTTTCCTATAATTGAAAGGAAATGATTATTAAAAAAAATATATGACTTATAAACACATATTTTAGCTTAATGAATTTATTTTAATAATTATGTTGGAGTTTGATTACTTTTTTAATATTTTCTTTAATTGTTCAACTAGATTTTGATTAGTGTTTACTATCAATTTATAATTTATATTAATATGGAAATTAAATGCTTTAATAACATTTTATTAACTAGATGAAAAATTTACATCTTAATGTGATCTATTACTATTGTCCATGATGTCAATATTCATATCTACAATGTAAGAGCCCCTAGAAAAAAATCTTAGGAAATTAATTGTATTATCCTTGGAGCATAAGTGGATGGATTATAATTGTATTATCCTTGGAGTGATTGTGGGCAACAGAGTAGGACTTGAAACAACGACGATCTGTAAGTTCATATTTTGGTGTTATAGACATCTCTCGTAGATAACTGCTTATTGGATCTGTAACAAAGAGCCTTGTTTATGGGATCTGTATGATTCGACACACAATCATATTCATTTTTTTCTCTTAATTCCAATTAATTTTGGACATTTTGTATGATGCGGCTGGGTCTAATCTTCTACGGGCAAGTAAAATATTACATATCTGAGACACATATATGAACAGCCTATGTGGCTCCCTTTTGTAAAATTCTGCAGAAACATTTTTATACTTAGTAGGAGACCATTCTATAGATGGTTCCCAGCTTCACGAAAATAGCTGCTGGCTCAGATCTGTCCACCTCTAGGAGGTAATCTCCTGCCCATATCGTCAGTGAAGCCCCAGCTCCCATTGTCTAGGTGGATCAGGCCTCACTCAATGAGGCTTTGAAGTTTTCTGAAAGTGTCCTAATCTGTCGATTCAATGGTTTTTGGCCGCGGCTGACAGATCTCCACAGCTGGATCTCGGAGGTATGGAAGCCTGTCATGTCTGATGCAATTAATATCTACCCTTGTGCTAGTGGTTTCTTTATAGTAGATTTTGAAAACCCTAAAAGCAGACAATGTATTCTAGATTCTGGCCCTTGGTTTTGGGAAAACTCAGGCCTATTCATGAAGCCATGGAACCCATCCTTCGATCCCTCAACAATAGTCATAACCTCAACACCAATTTGGGTGAGATTGCCAAACCTACCCTTGCATCTTTGGAATTCCTCCTCGCTAAAAGCCATTGGAAATGAAATTGGGAAATTTTACTGTAGGTGCCCAGAAACAGAGGCATCTGCCAGAACCACCTATGCAGGCATCTGTGTGGAAATGGACTTCAGCACTAGTTTCCCAGCTGAAATACACCTAACAAGTAAAGACTATGTGTGGAACCAGAGACTCGATTATGAAAGTGTCCTCTTCAGATGTCGATCCTACTTTGAGACATGCCATCTAGCTAAAAATTGCTCAAAATCGGCCGAGAAAAATTCTACTAGAAAAAATCACCACAGATCTACATGGTGGGAAGGAGCACAAAAGAACACTACACTGTCATCAAAGAAGAATACTCTCGAGAAAACTTTGAATCACAAGAAATCAGGAAAGAAAGAAACAACTCTCAAGACAAGCAGGGGGAAAGCCCCACCCAACAACAAAAAAGTGAACTTGACAACACCTCAAGCATCAACAGTTATGAGGATTCGAATACCACACAAAATAAATCTTCATTTAATAGCAAAGTAGATCTCCTAGACCAAACTTCTTCTCTGACTATCTTTAAAAGGACAAACACAATAGATCGCAAAGCTAAGACACCAATGTCCCAAGAACCAAAAGAGATGAAGGAGATGCAAGATAAAGGAAGTTTGAAGACTGTAGAGAAAAAAAAGAAAGCTACAACACCAATCTCACCAAGAAAGACAAGGAGCCAGACAATTAAAAACTAAGAAAATTATAGGTCCGATAGACCAATTTGGTCTCAGTGGACGTTAATCGTCATCATCATCATCATCATCATCAATTTTAAGTTTAACTATAAGTAATTTGTCTATGTTGTTAAAAATAGTATAAATATTAAAAATCCATTTAAATGTGATTTTTATTTTTTTGGGTAGCGGAGATCCCGCATAACGGTTTTGGGGCAGAAAGCCCAAAAAGTAGGATTAAATTATTGTAGAAACTCTAAAGTATGCAGAGCACGAATTATAGTAGGATTGAGTCAATGGGTAGTTCGTCCGAAAATAATGTAAATAAATATAAATAGAGTCGGCCCGCATAGGGATCGTGGGCCAAGGAAGGGTATAAATAGAGCGCGACTCTATGAGGGAAAGGCAGTTCTTTTTGGAAAAATGATGGAATGTAATGGGTTTTTGAAGAAGACAGTCTGAAAGCATCTGTAAGTCTGCGTCGAGGGTTGGGGTAGTAGGTAGAGGCTCTACAGTTGTTAGCACAGAGGCCTAGAAAGTCTGCAGTTGTGTGTACAGACCCCTGCAGCTGAGTGCGCAGGGCGGATCTGGATGTATTAAGGATAAAGTGGAAATAAATATAAGTTTCTTCTAAAACTTTAATCTCTGTTTACTTTAATCTACTTATGGTTTGAATGAATGTAAATCTAGGTTCATTTTAATGCTCGAATCAATTATGTTGGTTAAATGTTTGCTTAAAGACCCTGTTAATTTGTAACCACATCCTCCAATAGAATAGCGCACTAATAAGAAAGATATATTCAAGTTGGATCTGTGCAAATACCAAGCAACGCGGAGCTGTAAACTAGTGTGTGAAATCTCCATACCACACCAAGACATCCCTAGGGCGCAGAAACCTGGTTCCAACACCCTCCCCTGCTACCTCGGGTGAGACCTCAGTCCTTGCTCCACGGGATGTTTCCGAAAGGGCCGGTAGCTGCGAGATTTGTTTGGCTAAATAACTCTTCTGAACCTGGATCAAGCCCATATAAGCCAACAAATGGTTCTGTTGCTGGGACCGGGATCTACATAAGGGGTGTCTGGTGTGAAATGCGAGGACTCGATAGAAAAGAACATTGAAAAATCAAAAGGATCAGGGATGGTAGTAAAACAAGGGTAACTATGGCAAACACGATTCAGTTACTAGTGTTCAAAGGAGCAGGAGGTGAAGACCCGGAACAATTTTGGTTTGTACTAACGTTAGTATGGAACGCGCAGCAGATCGCGAATGATAATATCAAGAAATCCATCTTAGTCAGCGCACTGTAGGATCGAGCACTAACATGGTACATGAAGTATTCAAGCATCAACCCAATGGCAGGGATAGGGGACATCCATACTAAATTAACAAAGGAGTTTAGCCGGCCTAAGTTAGAAGCACAATCGGTTGTTGGATTCAAAGAGATCATGATGATGCCTGGTGAGACCCCATGGGATTTGGATCAGAGGTTGAAAAGCACCATTCGTGAGGCCAACATGACCCTGATGGATGCACAACACTACGCTTGGTTCATCACATCACTAACGCCATATCTGAAGTCAGCCTTGTCACAACAGAATATCTCAACCCAAGCGGAAGCATTGGAGGCAGCAATGCGGCTGCAGGAAACCCCGGCATAGGACCCAGGGTTGGGATTTCAGCAAATCCAAGCACAGGTCCAAATTTGTGTTTGGAAATATGGAAGTTAAAACAAGAACAGACACCGCACCCAGAAGTTTGGAAGGAAATATGGTGTATAAAGTGTAGGAGCCAGGGACACGATAAAGATCATTGTCTGGTCTCGGTGAATTTTGTGGTAACGGGGGGACCGACACTAATGCGACTAGAGGTACAGGTAGGGCCGAGCATGATTGCCCCACTCTGGTGCGCAATCTGTCAGGTAGGAGGGAAGCACAACACTGATAACTGTCATCTATTGCCAAAATACAACCAAACCCCCCGGCAGCTCTTTTGCAACTTTTGTAGATTTGTGGGTCATGAAGAAAGAGATTGTCGTAGCTATCGAATGTTGATGGACCAGGCACCTACCTATAGAATGCAGAGTGAAGTGCAAGGTCAGGATCCAGCCACGGTGCTTGCGCATGGTGGGTTCCTGGGACGCGGTTTAGGACGGGGCGGAATGGGACTAGGAAGGGGTCGCAGGTAGCTATTCTATTACAACTATGGAGGACCAAGATATTATGCACGGGATTGTACCAATCCAACCCAAGTATCATATCCTTATTGTCAGCAATTCGATCATGAGCTGTTAGATTGCCCCATGCTGATAGCATAGATTCACGAAAAAAATGCAGCGCCTCCTATAACAACGCAAAACGTGTAGATGATGAGATCCGAACCACGCCACAACGAACCCAAGGTAAACATGGTATTACGGAGTGGTGCAAACACAGAAGAGGTCGATGGGGAGACCAATATGGAAGCTAGGGAAAGCTTCATGGGCATCTCTAGCCAAGGTAGTTGGGATCAGCGTGAGCCAGATAGGGATCCCTCAATGTTGACTACCTTCTTCGAGACATGTATAAAACTGCTTCGCGACAACAAGGCAGTTAGAGGGTTATAGGAAGTGATTAATAGATGCACAGGGCGGGGTGAACCTCGCGCAATTCAGAAATTAGGAAGACATGCATCATGGATGGGTTGGGAGATGCGGTTAACGGCACAGATTGGCGACTACGAGATGGATCAGGTCATTTTGGACCTAGGTTCGGATGCAAATATATTACCTAAACAGACTTGGGAGCACATGGGTAAACCTACACTACAATGCTCTCCTATCCAATTACGGATGGCCAATCAGCAGAAGATCTTGCCCATGGGAAGGCTACAAGGAATTACAGTAGATATTGATGGAGCAAGTACATGGATGGACTTCGAAGTTATTGAAATCATGGACGAAAATAGCATGTACCCTACATTGCTAGGGATAGACTGGGCCACTAACATGAATGGGGTTATTAACCTCAAACAGAGGAAGATGATATTTGAGAAGAAGTCGCTCCATGTAGTCATTCCATAAGATCCAAGAGAAGGATCATGCTACACAGAACCTGTGCGCAATGACAACAAGGACGATGCATTGGATTTTATCTACAAGATTGTTGCACATAGGTCCAAGGAGGAGAAGAGATCCTCATGGGACTATGCTAGCTCATGCACCAACGATTCAGATGAAGAGGATGAGCGATGGAGAAACAGGGTGAATGAGGTAACCACGCCACACTGTAATATGATGACGAAATCCCTGTATTGCGTTAAAGCTCAGAACCATGAACTGCCAATGTATGATGGGCTGACAAAAGTGGATGAATTCCTGGTTAAATTCAAAAGCACGGTACCAGAATACCAACAGTTTGATGTGCTAAAATGGGCATTGCACACGATACCGATGCGATGGGGGGGTACCCATGAAGGGACCTTCACATATTGGCGAAGCTGCAGGCACATGATGCAGATAAGATTTGGGAAGCCAACGCTACAAATAACGGAGAAATACAATGGCTGAGAGAATCCGCACATACACCTGAGCAAATGGACCAAAGCTTATGGTGCGGTGCCTCAACCAGAATGGGTGCACTTATTTTATCATACCCTGGATGTCATTCCAAGGAACTGGTATACGAAAATAGAGCTCCGACATGGCACTGGTGAGTGAGATATCCTGCGCGAAGGGTTTCTGTCGACATTTCTCTTTGAAGATCAATGGATGGATACCATGGACGACGCATTATAGTTAGTAAAGACTGCCATCTTCAGAAAACCACCGGAACAAGAAGAAGTCATGCCATTAGATTGGTCGTGACAGGTGAGCCAGGCCTTAGCATGTTACAATGTACAAGTAGAAGATGATGAGGATGACTTGCGTAACATCAATATACCAGAATCCGAAGGGAGTAGTGAGGTGCGCGACCCTGAGACAGAAGATCCAGACATCACGGTGCCATTGAAAACAAAGCAAGTAAACATTGGAATGGAGAAAGAGCTGAAGTATGCTACACTTGGGGACTATTGGGATGATGCCACGGTGGAAAAGGTCATCGAGTTGCTCTACGAATACCGAGATTTATTCCCTACAAAAATTACAGAGCTGAAAGGGATTCTAGGAGACTTAGGAATGATGAAAATGACTTTAATGCCAGATGCAAAGCCAGTAAAACAATGACCCTACCGACTAAATCCAAAAATAAAAAGCAAAGGTCTGCGAAGAATTGGACAAGATGCTGGCAGCAGGAATTATTGAACCAGTCGAGGAGTCTGATTGGGTAAGTCCTATGGTCGCGTAGGAGAAGAAATAGAAGGGTGAGATCCACATCTGCATAGATCTGTGGAAGCTCAATGATGCTTGTGTTAACGATCCATTTCCAACACCCTTTATAGATGAGGTGCTAAAAAATGTGGGCGGGCAGGAAGCATACTCCTTCACGGCGGATTCTCTGGGTACCATCTGATCAAGATAGTGCCAGAGGATCGAAGTAAGACAATGTTTGTTACCGAATGGGGTTGTTTTCAGTATACAGTAATGCCCTTTGGGCTGAAGAATGCGCCGACGATATTTTCCCATATTGTGGTAGCCGCGTTCAAAGAATTTATCCCAAGTTTTTAGAAGTCTACTTGGATGACTGGACCATATTTGGATTACTTAAGAAACATGTCACGAGCTTACGATTGATGTTGGATACCTGCCACCAGCACTAGATTGCACTCAACTTGGAGAAGTGTACTTTCCTTGTCCCTTTCAAGAACTTGCTAAGCCATGTGGTGTGTAAGCAAGGACTGATGGTGGATCCAGAAAATATCACTGTCATACTAAATCTGCAAGCACCGCGAAGTGTAAAGTAGTTATGCGCTACATTGGGACACACGGGCTACTATCAGAAGTTTATAAAAAACTATGCTCGGATCACGGCTCCAATGGAACAGTTACTGAAGAAGGATGCTACATATTGCTAGAACGAGGAATGTAACAAAAACCTGGAAACGCTTAAGGAAAAGATGGAATTTGTCCCTATCTTGGTCTTTCCAAAGTGGGACGTTGAATTTCATGTACATGTCAATGCGTCGTGTATCGCGTTGGGTGTGGTACTCACTCAAGAAGGCGTGGAAGGAATTGATCACCCTATTGTGTTCGCAAGTTACAGGTTTTCCAAAGCAAAAAATAATTACTCTACTACTGAGCGAGAGGGATTGGTGATGGTATACACACTCCAAAAGTTCTGTCATTATCTGCTCGAAGGACATTTTAAGATGTATACTAATCACTCTATGCTCAAATACCTAATGAATAAGCTTATGTTGGGGGGGCACGTCTCTTAATGGTTGCTGTTGTTCCAAGAATATGACTTTGAGGTTGTTGTAAAGCCGAGATGTCTGAATGCAAGACCGAATCACCTGTCCTGAATTGAGACTGGCGAAGAACCAATAAATCTAGAGGAGGAGCTCCTGGATGCCTAGTTATATGCCATGTACGTTGCAGATGGCCACTTTGAAGATATTATCCACTTTTTAACTATGGGAATTGCGCCATAGAGGTATTATATCCAAAAAAAGAAGGAATTAGTGATACACACTGTAGATTTTACCGTAATTGTAGGCCACCTCTACAAGATGGGCAACGATGAAATATTGCGTCGATATGTATCAGAATTCGATTAGCAGTTGCTGGGTTCCAACCCTGTCTTCCTAGCCTCATCATTCCCTCTTCTCTAAGGTCTCAGGGTTTTCCTTTTCCCTCCCCTTAGAGGTGATGTCTGTGGTTGGTCCTTTTTTCCCTTGGTTTATTATAATTTTAAGATTTATTTAGCTTTTAAACTTAACCTCCATTGGTATGTTGAAGTGGTTTAATTTTCTATTATCTTAATTACCTAATATTATTCATTATATTATTAGCAATTAATAAGATATTTAATAAATATATTTTG
>APFE030357442.1:5741-20704 GCA_000404065.3 Pinus taeda | reverse complement strand
ATGCTCAGAGAGAAAGTTATGACGATTTTCCCCAGGTCACCTGTTTGGAATGTAATTCAGGAGTCTGCAAAAAGACCAACTTCCTCAGATCATATCTCCGCAAATATAGCGCAAAAAGCTCAGAAATTTTGACCCGAGGTTCAGCGCAATTTCTTCTCAAATGATTTTTTTTTTAGCTTCTTAAACATCGCAGAAAAAAAAAAAGTATAGCGAAAATTCCACGATGACCTATTTGAAGCAGCAAAACCCTATAATCCAAAGCTCTGATACCAAATGTTATGAAACCAGCTCAAGAAAAGATAGAAAAGATAGATCAACGCCTTAGAATTCAGCCTCTTCAGGGGCAAACCTCCATTTACATTACATAAAAAAAATTCTGGATGAATCAAAATGACAAACCTCCTTTTAAATATAGGTCTAAGGATCACAATATAACCCAGCCGACCTAACAATAATAATATAAAGCCACAAAAAATAACAATAGAGGGATTCTATGGGGCACAGTAATAACAATATGGGGATAATAGGGGCACAACAATATTAATAAGGGATGCAACTACAATAGTAATGGGGTAATCACTAGGATTATAGGGACCCAACATATTCTCAACAAGGCTCATGTTCATGTGAATAGTGATAAAACTCAGTATGAAATTTTGTAGGGTAAGCCTCCCGTTGTAAAGCATTTCATAGTTTTTGGAAGAAAATGTTTCATAAAAAATAATGATGAAAAATTGGTAAGTTTGAAGCTAGAGAAGATTAAGGAATACTTCTTTGTTACTCATCTAGAATTAAAGGATATAAATGTTACAATAAGAAACTTCGAAAAAATGTTGAGTTCATTGATGTTGTGATTGATGAAGCATGCACAAGGCCCAAAAAGGTAGCATCAACAAAAGAGGATGATGATGATGAATGCTTTCCCATATCAAATCACAATGATATAGAATAAGAAACTAATGAAGAAACAGAAGAAGATATATTAGATAAGGAAAAGGCTCCATCCAGGTATGTTCAAAAGAATCATCTAGAAGTTCAAATTTTAGGAGAAAAGGAATCTGGGGTACAAACAAGAAGAACCCTTGTAGGATCTTCTAGTTATCTAGCTTTATTATCCACCATTGAACCACAAAATTTAAATCAAGCTATTAAAGATGAATTTTGGGTTAAGGCCATGAATGAAGAACTTGATCAAATTGAAAATAATGATACTTGGGAATTGGTTCCGAGACCTCATGATAAAAATGTTATTGGGACAAAATGGATATTCAAAATTAAGTTGAATGAAAATGGAGAGGTCATGAGAAACAAAGCTAGACATATTTGTAAAGGTTATGCTCAACAAGAAGGTGTAGACTTTGAAGAGACATTTGCACCAGTAGCCAAACTTGAAGTCGTAAGAATGTTTCTTGCATTTTCAAGTTTTTGAAATTTCAAAGTTTATCAAACGGATGTAAAATCTGCTTTCCTTAATGGAGATCTAGAAGGAGTATATATTGAAAAACCAAAAGGATTCATTTTGGGGAATGATGAAAACCTTGTATGCAAATTGAAAAAGGTTTTTTATGGTCTAAAACAAGCTCTACGGGCATGGTATTCTCATCTTGACAAATATCTTCAACAAGGTTTCATAAAAGGATCAATAGACAACAACTTGTACACAAAAATTGAGGGTGATATAATTCTAATTATTGTTTTTTAGGTTGATGATATCATCTTTGGCAGTGATGAAGAATTTATGAGTCAAAAATTTTCTTCTGTTATGCAGCAATAATTTGAAACTTCTTTACTTGGGGAACTAACCTATTTTCTTGGTATACAAGTACAACAAGCAAAAGATGACATCTTTCTCTCGCAAATAATATCTCAAGCAAATTCTGAAAAAGTATGGGATGGAAGATTGCAAACTTGTATGTACTCCCATGCTGACAAGATATAGCCTCATTACTAATGATGATTCTCCCACAATAAACCAACTAGAGTATTGGTCTATGATTGGTAGTCTGATTTATTTAATAGGTACCAAACCAGATGTCACGCATGCAGTTGGGATTGTTGGACATTCCAAGCCAATCCAAAGGAATCCCATCTTCAGGCAGTAAAGAGAATATTCAAATATCTCCAAGGAACTTAAGACTTTGGTCTTTGGTATCCTAAAGATGCAGATCTTACCATTCACGCATACACAAATGCAGATTGGATTGGAAATGTTGATGACTGGAAAAGCACTAGTGGAGGTGCATTTTACATGGGGCCCCGATTGGTATCTTGGTTCAGTAAAAAATTAAGTTCCATTGCCTTATCTACAACAGAAATAGAATATGTAGATGTTGCATCTTGTTGCACACAACTTCTCTAGATGATGCAAACATTACAAGATATACAAATCAAATTTTCTCCACCCATCTCCATCCTATGTGATAATACAAGTGATATTAGTATTTTGAAAAATCCTATTATGCACTCCAATACCAAGCATATTCCTATTATGTATCACTTTCTACGAGAACAAGTGCTTCAAAAAAAGGTTAAATTGGAGTATGTGCCCTCCAAAGAACAAGTTGTTGATATATTTACTAAACCCTTTCCCAGAGAAGCATTTGAATATCTCATACAGAAACTGGGAGTTGTCTCTGCCTCATTTTGTTCTTAATTTAGTCTGCTCAATCTACAGGTGAAAATTCATAAGGTTGTTGGCTTATGCAAGTTTCATGAGGTATATTCACGTATTTTTTTCTCTGATAGAAAAGCAGTGGGATAGACTCAAGATCAACCTATGACATGCTTCTAACAGTTATGATTTGATTTTCTCTTGGTCTGGTGTTGACGGGTACAGTCTACTGGTATGGTATTGAGTTATGTTTTTCTCATTGATATTTATCTAATTAATGAAGATGCTTTGATGAATGAGTTGTTGAAAATGAATAGGTAGCACAGTTTCAGGGGGAGCATTAGCCTTGCAGAATATAATGCATTGTCGGCATTCTAGTTGTTGAATTATGCTACTTTTAAGATATTTTTTTCTTAGTTATTAATGTCATATATATCATTTGATGTAAAGGTCATGTGGATACATATAATGTAATAATTGCCATATTCAATCATGTATGGACTTTTGAGGTCATGTCAAATATGTAACCACTTGGTTGGATGGTAGTGTCAAAAATGTAATCCCACTTGGTTGGGTGGTTGAGTCAAATATGTATCCCCACTTGGTTTGGTAATTGATGTAAGTATGAGTCCTTGCTGATAGAAAGGTCATACTTAGTTGAGTTCTAGAGTCATGCTCTTCATTTGAAAATATTTCTGAAGATTCAACATGTGCTCAGGGGGAGCATGGACAGTATAGTGCAAATTAGCGCCAAAAGGGGAGCTTTGAATGCCCTTTGTCCTTGATGTCAAATGGAGAGAGTATCTTGGTGTTTGATGTATCTAACATGTTTCTATAGGTTGAGGTGATCAACACTAAAATGGTTTCCATCAAGTCCAAAGGGGGAGATTGTTGGCATTATGATGCATGTATTGCCCTTGATGGAAACTCACTTGTAACAGAACAAGTATATGGTAACTAGATGAACCCACAGGTCAGTTCAGAGGTGACACAATGATGGAACAAAATACAAGAATGATGGGTCAAAGGTTTACAGATCATAATCAAAAATTTGATACAGATGAATATTTAAAAATTTATATGCGGGTTCGTCAAGGCCAAGTTGCGTATACACGCGAGTTTAGTGAAGAAAAGTAGCGTATGGTTTTTGCACCATGGTATTCTAAATACCAGGGGTCCTTACCATGGTATTGCCTCATAGTAATGAGTGCGACAACAAATATTTATCTCGTCAAATATTACCACTGGCACTAGTTTAGTTTTGACCTGTGGTATTGGATAAGGACTAAACTATATAAAGAGGTGAAGATAAAAGTGTTAAGTGTGCAAGTGAAAGGATTTTTTATGAATACTTCATTCTAAAGTATATTTTCATTCTAAGGGCCATAATTGTCATATAGATCTGAAATAATTATGCACCAATGAATACAATGATGGATCAAGATCATGAGACCTGAAATGACTTTTCATTGTATGATCTCCTCATGGATTGGCTAGATCTCAGTATTGATGCATGTTTTTATCTCTAAATATTATGATCAGGTCTTTCTAAAGTTCTCAAGAACTGCACAATTTTAGGTAAACATTTGCACATCTATACATTGGTTTGTCTCAGGAAAAGCGCATATAGTTTTGACCTATGGTATTGGATAAGGACTAAACTATATAAAGAGGTGAAGATCAAAATGCTAAGTGTGCAAGTGAAAGGATTTTTGATGAATACTTCATTCTAAAGTATATTTGCATTCTAAGGGCCATAGTTGTCATGTAGATCTGAAATAATTATGCACCAATGAATACAATGATGGATCAAGATCATGAGACCCGAAATGACTTTTCATTGTATGATCTGCTCATGGATTGACTAGATCTCAGTATTGAAGAATGTTTTTATCTCTGAATATTATGATTTGGGTCTTTATGAAGTTCTCAAGAACTGCACAATTTTAGGTAAACATTTGCACATCTATACATTGGTTGGTCTCAGGAAAAGCGCATATACATGCGAGTTCGCTTCTTCAAAGTTGTGTATATAAAGTAAGGGGTTTTTTCTTCACAAATGACAAATCAACCTAATCAGTGTTGTTGTTTCTCTCTTGTCTATCAATGATGTCCTCATGTTGATCTAGATTGAGTGATAATGTCTGAAGTGGAACTGATTAAATGATGAAGCTGAATTTGTTTACATGTTGATTAATTGAAAATATTATTGATGTTGTTGCCTATAAGAGGGTTCTGTAAGCTAACAAAATATTTCAAAATATCTCTCGTCAACTCCGTGTCTAATTCAGAATTACAAGTTTTTTCAGTTTCAGTATATTAATATCTGTACACGAGCTTCTTTACAAAAAATCACTTATGCACGTAGGTTGACTTAAGAGAAGTAGCGTATACATTTTGGCATCTGAATGATCAGGGTTGTATTCGATTCTATGTGTTGATGTAGCATTTTGAATTCAGTTTTGTGTACTAGTTACAGTGATCTGACTGTTCCAGTTCATTGGTTAAGTTTTGATTAAGTGTTAGTTGATTCGGTTTTAGTGATTGGTTGATTCTGTGTGTCAGAGATTGATGATTGTATTATAGTGATTATTAAGCATAAGTGTTGATATTGGATCTAGTGTGAAAATTTATGAAACATGGTCCATGGATGTTGCTGAGGCTTGGAGCCTTCAGTAAGGGAGTCGAAGCTTCTTGCCAGTAGTAGTTGGTGATCATATCAGGGGGTTGGAGCTCCCTTCCAGTAGGAGCTGGAGAACAAGTGAAGGTTATATCCTTCAGCAGGTGGGTGCCTGCATACTGGTATGAGTCTGAACCAGTACAATAATGTAAGAAGTTTTTGATATTAATAAGTTTTGAAGATTGATACAACAACAACGGTGGTTTTCTCCCACATTGAGTTTCCACCCTAAATCCTCATGTTCATGTGTGTTACTTATGTGTGATACTTTATTATGTTCTTACTACACATGTTTATTGCTTATCAAAGGCCTGATAAATCTCTTACATTCTAGTTCAAGTTTAATTGTTTTACAAGTTTACTGAGCATATGCTAGTTTCTTTTACAACAGTGGCGTATATATGCTAGTTGGGTTCAGTCAAGCCACACATACATTTCAAAAAATAAAATTATTATTGTGAGTTTTTAAAAATTCTGATGCACCCCCACCCTCCCCCACCTCTTAGTATTTTTCCCAAAAAGGACCTCCAATAGAGGACATTACTAAGGAGCTCTAGAAGATTAATCTCCTAGAATTTCTTGGAGGCCATGCCAATGGATGAATAAAATCTTGGTTTGAAGGAATGACAAGATGTTTCGATCTAAGAGAGTAAAATTCCAATTCAAAGACTAAGATAGCAATATTTCAACTTAGAGATGGCGCCCTGAATTGTTGGGGTAACTTAGAGCAACATATGCACCTTAGTCCTGACACTGTCGCTTGCAAGTTATTTGAGGAAAGGTTCAGGTTGAAGTACCTTCCAATATATTATGAAGAGTAATAAGTAAGATCCTTCCATGCTTTGGTGTAGGGTAATTGCACATCAAATTAATATGATATTAGAATTATGGAGTTGGTCAAGTATGCCTCCTACATGGACATTGATCAATGCCAGAAAAATCGCTTCATTTATATATTGAACTCTAAGATTAGGGAAATGGTTCAGATGTGGAAACCATCCTTAGTTGCATAAGCTATTGAAAATTATTGGTAGGTACAAGAGAAGTTGGAGTTGAAAGGGGGACAAAGAGCCATTTTTTTCACAACAACCAAGGTTTATGGGAAAGTCCCCTCATACCTTCTCCAAGAGAGGATGTTTGAGTTCACTGCCATATGAAAATAGGGTTATACCTAGAAAAATGGAAACATGGGTTATAATGGCTTCCAATACAACTTTACTGGTGACTTTAGGGACTCATGCAAGTTGAGGACAGATTCATGGAGTTGTAAGTATAGGTAGGGGTCTTAGGGGAAGGAGCTCATTCTAAATGGACCCACATCATTCTATTTAGATTCTGCCATACATTACTTATTGTGGATGTAATGGACCTTGCTACTAGCATGATTCCCCTGACTTACAACCTAGTAACACCCATAAAGAAGGAAAATCAATGATGGGAGGTGCAAGAATCCACCATCAGATCTATGTAGCAGTTGATAACCACCAAGTTGAACACAAATTCACTTTGGTAGAGACCTTAGGTATGATAAATCATGTAAAATATTATGTTTTATTTTGGTGATATAGATAGATTCATTTCAACATTTGCATTAGAAAAAAGTGGGTTGGTAGCTTATGAGCACAATGACTTTAAACAAGTTGAAACACCTTCTAGGGTAAAACAAGCAATAGGACCTAGTGTTGGCCAGTGTTAGGTAAAACTCAAGGTGTGTACAACTAAATTTAAGGCATACATCACTACACTAGGGATGTATGATGTAATCACTAGAATGGATTAGTTAGAAGCTCATCAAGATCTGGTAGACCATTTCAAAAAGAAAGTTATATGTTTAGACATTGAATGCAAATCAACTGAGATTTGTCATATCAAGTGTGGAGTGCCTTTGCCATTCATCTCAAAAATGAAGGCGAGAGACTTCCTTAGGAAAGGTTGAAAATTATATGTGGTCGAGACTACAAGTGATGAGAAGGGACCCTCCCAAAATCAACACCCATTTCTATCATAATTTGAGGATGTTTTCTCCAAATAGTTTCAAGGATTATAACCTAAGAGGGAGATTGATTTTACACTTTACCTAAAACCTAGTGTAAATCCAATATCCAAGATTCTCTATAGGATGACAGCTCTAAGACTTTGAGACAATTAAAAGAGTTGCTAGATTTGGGACTTTTTAGACCTAGTATTTCACCCTTGGGTGTGTAGGTGATTTTCATTAAGAAGAAAGATGGTTCCTTGAGATTGTGCATAGATTATAGGGACTTGAATCAAGTCATGGTAAATAATAGGTACTTGATACCTATAATATATGATCTATTTGATCAAATGAAGGGAGCAACAATTTTCTCAAAAATTGATCTATGATCCAAATACCGCTAGTTAAGGATTAAGGGAGGAGACATCCCAAAAAATTCCTTTTGGACTTGGTTTAGACACTATGAGTATGTAGTAGTTCCATTTATTTTGACCAATGCACCAACAATATTCATGAGCCTCATGAATAATATGTTCCGAAAGTATCTGGACAACTTTGTGTAATTCTTTCTAGATGATATTCTTGTGTATTCCAAGAATGAAAAGGAGCATAAAGGACACTTAAGGGTTTTATTGACATGCTTAGGGGAAAATAAATTGTATGGAAAACTATTGAAATGCTCTTTATTTTAGAAGTAATTTAATTACATTGGGCACATCATCTCAAGAGAATGGATTTCAATTGACTCGAAAAAGGTGAAGGCCATAATGAATAGGTCGGTGTCAAAAAATGCGCATGAGTTGTGTAGCTTCATGGGGCTAGAAAAATATTTTGAGAGATTCATGGAAGGGTTTTTTAATATTTCAAAACCCATCGCCACATTACCGTGTCATGGGTTTAGGTATGAATAGACAAATGAATGTGACATTGCATTCATCAAGCTCGAGATATTAACTAGTGCATCAATCCTTCCAGTGCTTGACTTGGAGAAGGAATTCACAGTTTGCATGGATGCTTCGAAGCAAGAATTAGGAGCTATATTGATACAAGAAGGAGGAGTAATAACTTGTGCATCTAGGAATTTGAATAAATATGAAGAGTTGTATGCTACCCATGACTTAGAATTAGCAATGGAAATGCTAGCTTTGAAACTATGGAGACACTACCTCATCAAAAGAAGCTTTGAGTTGAATATTGATCAAGAGATATTGAAGCATATCTTCACTCAAAGGGATCTGAATACTAGAGAGAGGATATGGAGTGAATTCATGAGTGATTACAACTTTGGGATTACATACATTAAGGGAAAAGATAATGTAGTATCCAATGTGCTAAGAAGAAGACCTCTAATGTTTGCCATGGTACCCTTGGGGGTCAATTTGAGGGAGCTTAAAGAAACTATTTGAAGATAATTGGTATTTGAAGGTTACGATAACACTCTAAAATAGGAATTGGGTAGAACCAAGGTCTGAGGGATATACCCTTGAACCAGATGGATTGTTTGAGATTTCAAGGAAGAATTTACGTCCATGGGGAAGGGAGTATACAAGATACCATCAACAAGGAGTCACATAGGGCACTCCATTATGCACATCCTAGCATGAAGAAGATGTATACATACATGAAGAAAATTTTATTTTGGGAAAAATTGAAGTGTTAAGTGCTCCAGTATGCTTCCAAGTGTCTTTAATTTCAGTGAGTGAAGGTTGATCATCACCACCCAATAGGACACCTACAAACACATAACATCCATGTGTCTAAGTGGGAGCTAATTTTCGTGTATTTTATTGTGGGTTTGACACTTGAATCACAAAGGAAAAATGTCATCTTGGTTGTAGTTGATAACTTTACAAAAACTTCCCATTTCATCCCAGTGAGAGACACATACGATGTTACCAATGTGGCACTAGTGTTTATAAGTGAAGTTACCCAACTACAAGGGTTGTCTACAAAGATCATTTTTTATAGAGGCCCTTGCTTTACATCTAGGTTTTGGATAAGTGTGTAGTCAACGTTGGGGACTCAATTGAACTTGAGAATTGAAAGTCATTTAGAAATAGATGGGCAGATTGAAAGATTAAATCAAGTTATGGAAGTCATGCTTAGAATATATGTTCTGCATAACCAAACTCAGTGGGAAAGGTACCTACTATTGGTATCATTAACATACAATTAAAGTTACCACATTTTGATTGAGATGCCTCCTTATCAATCTTTGTATGGGAGGCCATGAAAGACACCACTGAGTTGGGAAATGTTGGAAGACAAAGTAATAGTAGGGTCAAAATTGGTTCAAGAAATGGAGGATCGGGTAAAGTAGATTCAACAAAAGGTTAAAGGAAGCATAGGATAGACGAAAGTGTTATACCAATGCACATATGACCAATTGGAGTTATATAGTAGGATATCAAGTTTTTATTTGTATCTGACCCAACAAGAGCCACATTTAGTTTTGGAAAGAGACGAATTTGTCACCTTGATTTATAGGACCTTTTAGGATTAAAGAGAAAATTGGACTAGTTTCCTATCATCTTTTATTGCCACCCCACTTGCATAAAACTCTTGATTTTTTTCATGTATCTATTATACGACATTAATTTTTTAATGAATATCACAAACACGATTGGATGGAATTCCAGGTCTTAGATCTGGGAACCATTATCTTCAAACTGTTACACATATTGGACTGTAGGGTTTGACAACTCAAGCATCACTTAGTTGACCAACTTAAGGTCCAGTGGGACATGTATACCATAGGATGTGATTCATAGAAGAATGCATAGATTATATTTCATGACCACCCCTCACTTTTTGACCACTTGTGATAACCGTTTTTACCTAGATAGCTACCTATGCTAACACCCTATTTGTATTTTCATGATGTTTTGTTTATGAATGTTATGTAATATTGATGCATTTCATTTGGATATATGAAATTACTTATGTAAAGCACTTGATGGATTATGTTTCTATTAATTAAAGTATCTAATGTATGACTTACTCGATGTATGATTTATCTTATATATGATTTACTTCTAACATGCTAATGTTATTTGAAAAAAATTGAGCATGTGGATACCAGGCCTATTAACATGATGATTATGATCACTTGTCCATACACACACACACACATAATTGTTATGTATCTACTTGGATGAGAACTAACCTATAGATTAGAAGGGACTATAGACAAAGATCCATGCTAGTGGCTAGTGGATGTTCACACATCCAACAAAGAATGGTATGATGTACATTTTTATATTATATTTTGTATATACTTGGTATTCATTACTATGACATGGGGAATGGTACATATTACATGTGACATGACTACTTGACTGAATTATTCCATGATAAGCATCCAAACGAGTGCCACAATGTAGTCCATGTTAGGGTGTTAACCCTAGTTCTTTGAGGAGGGGTGGAGGCATTTCCCACCATGTGACCTCCAAGCCTATAATCGTGGGAGGTTAGTGATGTATACACTCCCCAAGACATGTGATGATGATTTCTAGTTGCTTGTTGGGGAATTTAGGCTAATATAGTTGATGCTTCTGCCATCTTAGTTATATCAATCATTAAATCATTATAGTCGATGCCATAGTAAATTGTAGAAGATGTTGGATATGATAGGAGTGGAAGTATGTTATGGAGGATATAAAGCTATAGGTTAGTTGGGGAATCTATATGGGTAGCGATATCCTTGCTTAGTTTTCTTATTTTGACTACTACATCTTCTCCTTGTTTTTGTATGCCTTATTGTCACACTAATTCCTCACTATTTGTATCCTCTTGAATCTAACTTCGGGATGAATTTTTCTGAAGGAGGGTTGTATGTAGTACCCACATCCTCATATTAATATCTTATAATAGGTTATTAACCTACCTTCTAAATTATTGAATTATGTGACTAGCTTTTATAAGTATTATTAGTATACGTACAAGGTATGACTATGCGAGCTACATACCCACACCTTTCATGAATACGCTTATATCATATAACATATTATGTTAGATGATTAATTAACAATTAATCTTGATTAATGATCAAGATTATGGTTATCCTTAATTGTGCTTAATAGTAATCTTGATCAGTGCTTACTTAACCCTTAATCCTAACTTATAATTAGTCAATTATATTTTAACATGATTATTTAATAATTAAATTTATAGGATTCTTACAAATCCATAGGGTTGACCAACACAAAAAGGATATTAATATGTTAATAATATTTTATTATTATCATTATTATAGTTTAGAATTCCTCTGCCTAACATGATGTGTGCCCCCCCCCCCGACAACCCCTACCCTCCTTTCCCCTCGAATTTAATTTTTGATAAGGGAATAGGTAGGAGTTGGTAGTGGCATTATGGAGTTTGGTGGCATTGACTAGGAGGGGTGAGGTGCAGACAGAAGTATAGGAATAATTTTGGGAGAGGGGGGCTCTTACGACAAATTTGGTAATGGATTCTTACAAGGGGGAGTGGGACAAACCTGGGAGGCGGGAGAGAGGAGAATTCTTTTGTGGGAATTTGGTTGGGCTTGGGGATTGTAGAGATTTAGCTAGCATTTAAAGGTGTATATTGGTGTTCATACGGGTATCTCAGGCACACTATGGATGTGGTTTGTACTTTGGATTAGAGGGCTAGGAAACTTGTGGAGGTTCTCTGGGCTAAGAAGTCAAATAGACTTTCGTAGTTGGTAGGGTGGCATATTTAGTCAGGTGGTTCTAGTAGGAGCACCACAACTAAGCCACCATAACTAGGTAATCTTCTCATTGTTATGATTAAATTTAGATAAAAAAAATTAGAAATATATACATATGAATTATGTTTTCAAATTTGAAGTATGATGTTGTTAAATATATGATCTCTTTTATTTATATGCTATGAAAGTGAGGTGGAATATGTTTATGGTTGATGCTCCCAGAATATGACCTTTAAAATAACATAAACTAATAATGAATGCATATTAGAGCCTTAATGTAGCCACACTCTCAAATGAAAATCTCGTGAATAATTTATTATAGTTTGTAGATATTCTACCTAATGTTCTCAACCGCTGAATCCCTAGAATAAGATCTACACCTCCAATGGAAATGGAATGCATTGGGATTTCCAAATTATGCTCTCCCAAACTTAGTTTAATTGTGTGGCATTTTCCCACACAACCAATACTCCCTCCATTAGCAACCACAACTTAAAACTTTTCCATTGGATATACAAAATAATCAAGGTGTTCTACTAATCGTTTATCAATGAAGTTATGGGTACTACTTGGTTCAACAAGAAATGTGACCTTTTGCTTCTCAATGTAACCTACAATCTTTAGGTTTTGAGGTGGTGACAAACCTACCAATTCATGAACAAATATTTCACATGTCTTAATCAATCTTGTTCTCAAGTTTCGTCTATATTTCCTACTCTTTTAAGTTGAAAAGTTCTTTCTCATTTCTTTATGTAAATTCCTCCACTTCCTCTTCATCATTATTTTGCAAAGTGAACAATTTTGTTTCTTGACATTTATGCCATTTTGACAATTCGTAACCACCATAGTCCTTTTGTTCTTCTTCCTCCATTTACTTTTGTGATATTCGAATAGGTTGAGGTAGGGTTGTATTATGAACCCTAAACTAATCTCTTATTTTGGAATATGCTCCAAAGTTAGATGCATGGGTATCATTACTCTTCAGATTTCATATGAAAAGAAAATTGCATAGCTTCCATGATATTTTTGCAATGTTATAGGAAATTCTCATGTTTAATCTCTTCTTTTAATCTCGATTTAAGCTTCCAACAAATGTTAATCACTTATGTTATCCACCCTTATGGCCAATACCTGATTTATGATTTATAATATTCAGTATAACCTAACTACATGATTTTTTTCAATTGGCTAAAGTATTCTTGATCTCAAACGTTCCCATATTTTGCTTCTAAGTCTTGTAAATAAACCCCAAGTATAATGATAAGAATGGGGCTTCCTTTAAATACCCTATTGATACCATTGATAGGGGTTTTATCTCAAAGTTCAAACTTGCTATGTGAATCATTTACTTATTGTATATAATATTATGTAATTCAAAATATTTTTCTATTTGGTTCTCCTAGGTAAAGACCTCTAATTTCCTTCATGAGTATGAGTAATGGAGGAGCTTTTTGGAGGCTTAATTGATGAAGATATTTTTTTATCTTTCTTCGAATACATGGGAAAAAATTTACTAGGCCTTAAGAACAAGGGATTCTCAGGTCCTATAGCTCTCTGATAAACATGCATGGTCCAAGAGTGATCTATAAACTACCATGTATACTCCACTAAACAATTCATCGCAACAAATCTACTGAAATATATTATAAGATCCAAAATCTACACTATGAAGGTTTATTTCTCCTTAGATTTCTAGATTGCTAATTTATTTATTGCATATGTATGCAAATTATAATCATGTAGAAAATAGATAATGACAAAATAAAAGTTACAAACCAAAAATTAACACAAGATATAACCTAGGAAACCCTTTCGAGAGAAAACCTAGCTAGAAGATGAGGTTGCCCTGCTCTCTTTCTTTGAATGGAGAATGGATGCAAGTATAAAGAAGTGAGTCTTGTGGCCCATGGGATGTTGTAGTACAAAAATCCTCTATTTTTCTCTCTCCATATCTCTCAAAGTTATTATTCTCATCTATGGAACAAAATGCACTCAAATAGAGCCGAACCCCTTTTCCTCTCAATGGCCTAGTTATAACATAACCCAATAGCCTACTAGTAGTTAAGTTTGAATCCTTCATCTCATAACTAGGGTTACATTATCAATTCTTCTAGAGTCTTCTTCATCACGATAATTTGGCTATGCCCTTTTCCATGAATAATGGGGGGTAGGATGGCATCCTCTTGAAAATTGGTCCTATGAGCTAATTCCTACCCCTTTTTCCACTTTGAAAGCATCAAGATCGATGAAAGTTAGTGTAATGATCCAATCTATATGAAAGAGTAGTACTCATCCCAATATCGCAAGGCACTAACTAACGAGGCTTAGTGTAGCTCTTAGCCCTACTCAACTAAATTAGTACTGGATAGTGGTCTTCCCGAGTATTGTTCTTAGTGTACTATATCAACAAAATCGTTGATAGCTTATCTAAAGTTGGTTTCAAGTAAACCTATGGGACTTCCTATATACCTAAAGATATGTGGAAGTGATATTTATATACAAGTACTGTATGATGTGATACTACTCAAAGGGGTACCAACAGGGATAACAAGGGTTTCCAACAAGGTGAAACCATTAAGAAGTGGTGTTGCTACTACACAAGAACCAAAAACAAGAAATTAAACATCACCATGTCATAAGGCTTAAATTATTATGGTGTTATTTCTATTATTATTATAACAATGTTGTTGCTACTCCAATTTCTATGTGCAGAGAAGGATATGTTTGTATCTCGAAATTTGTGCATTAGATGGTCATGAATTTTTTGAGGAAAATTAATGAAATACAACAAGTATGCTTGCAAAACTTATTAGAAAATTAGTTTGTAGATAATGGCTAAAAGAAGCTAGTTGTTAGTTCTTGTGTGTATTCTTCCCCTACTACAATTTTATCCATTGAATAATAAATCATTGTCTTATTTAAAGACATCAAAACATGTCTTTAAAAAAAGAAAAGATTTCTAACCTGTTGTGGTAAAAACACAACCCTA
>APFE030357429.1:0-22553 GCA_000404065.3 Pinus taeda | reverse complement strand
GGGTTTTATTAATACCATCTATCTAATACTACCGCCCATTTACCCATTTGTAACTAACTGTGGTCCCTTCATTAATTTCGGGTTAACCACTTACAAATATTAATATGGGCTTTATTGACTCTTGACTATGACGTGATCCCATGACATGAATAAGGGGGTTAGGGTGGGACCCTAACAGAATATCTAATGATTGACCTAACTGATAAGAGTCGAATATATGATGGCTTGCATGTTCTATCACATATCTGATGGATGTCTACGAATATATATCTATATATAATTTCAAGACTTTACATTAGGATAGTCATCAAACTCAAAGTTTCAAGTCATTAAGTGACCTGGGAAATTTTCATGAATGCTTTCAAATAAAAATCCCCATTATACAAGACCATTTACTGACACTTATTTGTAATTGAAATCAACAACAATGTGACTTATTAAAAAACACTTCATAGAATCATCAACACGAAAGCAAGAAGTGATAATCAAGGAGCACAACCATAACTCAACAATATGATAATGGAGTTCGTCCAATGTGGACTATGTCTCTAGGCCCGGTGTGAAGAGTGGGGAGGCCGCTTCTTAAATTGTTGCAAGATGATGATGAGTACATGATGTATTCTTTGTCAATATAAAGATGAACCCATTTTACTAGAGTGGCATGTTTCTCTATGAGATGTTATTCTATAATAACTCTCACACATAAAATCTTTCCTTCAACATGAAAAATAATAGTCTCTCACATAAAGTGGCATACAAGGATCCTCTCACAAAGTGGCATACATGGATCACAAAATCAAATCATCATCTCAGCAAAAATCAAAATGAAGACATGGAAACAATTCATCTTATACCTCCAAGTCTGGGGACGACCTGAAAACCAGCTACTTAAATGAAGGAACTTCCTATGCCATCACGTTCATTGTAAAAAACCATGAAATCTAACTATAAACTTGACCCCTTTTTTACTTAGTCAAATCTGGGCTCCCCGAGAATCTCAAATATTCCTCAAAGATACTCTTCTGCGGTTTGACTGAAATTCGGCTGCTCAGATGGAGAAATTTCTCATGGCATTGCGTTCTTTACGAAAAATCAAGACAAATGAGTATAAAGTTGGCCTAGTTCTGAAATTATCTTTTTTTGGCCTCCAGGGAATCTTTTAGATTCCATACAGATTCTTATGTCAAGGTTCCAACTTCATGGTTGTTAAAATTGGCAACTAGGGCCAAAATTCATGTGGTTCATCTTATTCATGTCTGATAATATGTTCATTAGATTCCTCTCATCGAGAGGTGTAGGATTGATCTAAAGATCATCCGATTCCGATAAGTATTCATGGAGATATGAATTTATTTTGATTATGGAATTATTATCAAGCCAACCTACAACTCATGTAGGCCCACAAGCCCAACAATCACATCTATTCAAACATCAACGTTGTGTATAAAACAGGATAAATTTTCCTCATTTTCACTCACTCATCTCATCACATATCTCTCTCTCTACTGTGCAGAAAATAGTCTCTTCTCTACTGCACAGAAAAGGGTCTCTCTCTCACACATGTGAAGCCGGAAGCTATTGAAATTGAAGCTGCAACTGCAGAACCAAAATTTGACCAGTGTGGACCATAAAACCTCCTTTTCTGATCTCTACTGTAGGTTCATCTGAACCTCCTCTGAAGGCTTCAACTTTTGGTGGTGAAATCAAGCCGATCCGACAGTCGGTTTGCGAGATATCGTCTGCCATAGTTGTGATGATGAAGTCACTAATGCTGCTGATCTAGGGTTTGCTACTTCTGATATAAATCAGATTTATTTTAATATTTATCTCTGCTGAATTATTCAAAATAAAAGAAGATTTGATCAAAGGGTTTCCCCACACATTGTGGGGTTTGTCCCTGGCTAGCCGCCACATCTTGTGTCTCTTGTCTTGGCTTGTTTTCTGTCGATCATTTAATGTTCCATCTGCACTTTACTTTATGTACATGTGATTGCTAATCTGTGGAATATAATAAGAAAAAGAAGTAAACTATTATAAGCATAGAAAATAACGTAACTTAACATGGTATCAGAGTTGAGATGAAGACAAATCCCGAGCAAGAGCAAGAGGAATCACCAAAGAGAAGATTGGCAAGGCTATCCTAAAAGAACTATGGGGTCCTCAACACTCTTTCCTACCGAAGACAAGCTCTGTGAGAAAGATGACTATCACGGATGGAAGATGTCTATCGATCTAACCCTAGAAGATCAAGGAGTGTTGGATCATGTAAGAGGCAATATTGTTGAGCCTCCATCAAATGCATCTGTTGTTGCCTGGAACAAATGGAAAAAACAGAGAAATCAAAACAAAGAAGATCATTTGGGACTCTATCGACAAGCACTTGGTGGCCTACATCTCTGAACTGGACACCTCCAAGGAAATCTACGATAGACTGGTGAGTATATTTAAAGTTAATGATGCAAATAAAGTTTTGTTTCTTAGAAATAAGCTGAGGGAAATCAAGAAGGGTAATGATGAGAGTATGCAAGCATACTTCTTAACAATCACCGAGATCAAGAACAATATCCTATCTATTGGGGAGACTATTATTGACAAAGAAATGGCACTCAAGACTCTTGGAGGATTACCATCTGAATGGTACGTGTTCAGGACTACTCTTCCGAACAATAATATAATTCCTAGTTTTGAGGAATTAATGGCTAGATGCATTCAATAAAAAACAAGGGTAGAAGAGAAATAAATGCCCATGCCCAAAGGTCCTCCTGCTGCCTTTTCTTCTCATGATAAGAAAAGAAATAATTCCGGGACTAAATCAAAAGGAAAAGCTAGACCTAAGGGTGGAAGAAAAGGATGATATTACATTTGTGATAAAGCAGGTCACTATGCAAGGGAGTGCCCTGATAGAAAGGAATCACACCGGGACAATGATCAAAATCCCTTTGATGGCAATCAAAGGAATGACAAATTCAATAGCAAAGGTAAGAGGAGAGTTGGGAATCAAGGAAGAGGACAACCATTCAAGAAGGCTAGAAATTCCAAGATGTATTAAAAGCACCTGACCTCAAAAAGAACCTGGTGTCCATCTCGGCAATGGAATACAAAGGCTACAAGGTAACCTTTAGCGATGGCAAGGTACGTATATGGAAAAATAATGTTGAATATGCGTTTACTCTTGGGTTTCGTGTTGATTCATTTTATCAGGTCAATGGAAGTCTGCTAGGTGTCATGTCTTATGACACACCTCTTCAGTCCGAACTTTGGGATTGGAGGTTTAACCCCCTTCATTATAAAGCTCTACTCAGTGTAAGACAAATGGTGTTAGGGATGCCCGAATTTCGAGTAGAGAAAGAAGGTGTATGTCCAGGATGTGCCAAAGGAAAGCTCAAAAGGGGACCATTCCCCTCAAGCCAAAGCATGACCTTCGATATATTACAGTTGGTTTACTCAGGAATATCTAAGGCTGGCATTAAGAGGGAGATTACTACACCACATACTCCTAAGTAGAATGGCGTGGAAGAAAGGGAGAACCGTACAATTGTGGAAGCTGTCTCTATGGGTAGATGATGTAACAATGCCTGATGTAGCAGAATCCATGGATCCTATTTATCCACCTGAGCCTTCCTCTGCTAGGAAGAGGCCTTCATGGCTTAGGGGGATACTTGATGATGTTGAAGGATGTGCTACACCCCGAGGAACCTTTCGTGAAATTAAGAAACCTAATAGGTATCATGGATACCTGACCATCATGAGCACGATCATACAAAATGAGCCTTCATCACTCTCAGATGCTGTCAAGCATCAAGTATGGAAGGATACTATGACCAAAGAATATGAGTCTACTATGGAGAATGATGTCTAGGAAGTAGTTCCCAGACCCTAGGGCAAGATAACTATTACTTCAAAATGGCTTTACAAGATAAAGCTACAGCAGATGGAAGTACGAAATAGTATAAGGCTCATTTTGTTGCTCGTGGTTTCTCACAGAAGGAAGGTATAGACTATGATGTGATATTTGTACCTGCTGCCAGATATATGACCATCCGCTTGATCATAGCCCTTATGGCTTCACAAGGCTGGAAACTACATCAAATGGATGTCAAGACTGCGTTCTTGATCGATTCGATCAAAGAAGAGGTCTATGTGGAGCGACCCGAAGGATTTGAGGTTTATGAATGAAAATCTCATGTATGCAAGTTGAAGAAGGCTCTCTATGGGTTGAAGCAAGCACCCCGAGCATGGTATGAGAGGATTGATAGCTACTTGATGAAGTTGGGATTCACTAGGAGTAAAGCCGATCCTAACCTTTAACTTAAGGTTGAAGATGACGAGCCTCTCATACTGGTGTTGTATGTGGATGACCTCTTTCTAACAGGTGCATACCCTCTCATTCACAAATGTAAGAGGGAGTTGGCTTCTGAATTTGAAAATGAAGAACTAAGGACTTGAAGTGTGGCAGAAGCCAAGAGAAATTTTCCTATCTCAAGGAAAATATGTGGTGAAGATTTTGAAAAGATTTGGTATGATGGACTGCAAACCTGTGACTACCTCGAGGATCTTAACTTTCAGAAGTTATATGGTAGTGATGTCGGACCAGATTTGGGAAATGACTCTAAGTTTCAAAAGCTCATTCGCGTTGATGTTCTTGGTGAACCTTCGTCTGAACATACGTTTTTCAGTTAGCATTGTGAGCTCATATTTGGTTGAGCCTCACTAGATTAGTGGCAAGAATCTTCTGAGATGTCTTCAGGAAACAATCTCTCATGGATTGAGATACACTGCTGGAAATATGAAACTGCATGATTATTCGAATGCTGATTAGGCAGGTAGTGTGGAGGATCACTGGAGAACTTTTAGTGTTGTTTCTATTTGGATTCTGCTTCGATATAATGGATGAGAAGGAAGCAAAATTCAGTTGCCATAAGCACTGCTGAGACTAGATACATATCTACAAGTATGATCTCGTATGAAGTTCCATGGTTGGGGAAGCTCTTCAGTGAGCTCTTTGAACACATATCACTATGATTCTCTGTAACAACCGAAGGTGGAATTCGATTATTGAGGAATCTCGTATTTGTTGATTGCTCCAGCAGATAGACATCATCTGGGATATGGTAAGTCGATGATCAAGGAGGCTCCATCGCATTAATATGATGTACAGGTTGATACACATTGTCAAAGCCCCGAGGAAAGATCTAATATGTGATTTTCCCAAACGACTTGGAGTCATCAAGAAACCCTTGTACAAGGGTCCTGCATGTTGCATACATTAAGCTCTGGGATCTCTAAGGGCTTGCGATTCTTACTGGAGCAACATACCACCACAGGGTGACTCACCCTCCCCTGGTGGTGCACACTGGAACAAGATGATTCGCTCTCTTGTGGAAAAAGATGATTCACTCTCTTGTGGAACAGGATGATTCACTCTCCTATGTAGTAGGATGATTAGCTCTCCTGTGAGGCCTAGATTGATGTGTTCTCCATGGCAATTGTAACAGGATTGATGTGTTCTCCTGTGAGGCCTGGTTTGATGTGTTCTCCATGGAGATTGTAGCAGGATTGATGTGTTCTCCTATGAGGCCTGAATTGATGTGTTCTCCATGGGGATTGTAGCAGGATTGATGTGTTCTCCTGTGAGGCCTGGATTGATGTGTTCTCCATGGAAACCTAGATTGATGTGTTCTCCATGGTAGCCTAGATTGATGTGTTCTCCATGGCGATTGTAGCAGGATTGATGTGTTCTCCTATATGGACTGGATTGATTAAGTTCTCCTTTCGAGACATGCTACCCTTGCAGTCTGGGACTCATGGGAAGTACCTCTCATGTGATCAATGAGTAGGGAAATGAAGTTAGGGACCATGGTAGTACCGATGGATGCATCGTTGTATCTACCATACTCCCTATGCTAGGATGACCTCCATTGATCTGGAATCAATGATACTAGTCTAGGACCAATGGTAGGTGTGGTACATTCTATGACACTGACTTCGGGTCAGTTGAGATTGGCCTGGGACCAGTGGTACGCACTCTGAGATTGACCTTGACTCAGTGGAGGATGTTACTGGTCTGGGACGAGTGGTAGGTGTTATACTAACTATGACGCTGACTTCGGGTTGGTTGAGATTGGTCTAGGACCAGCGGTACATACTTTGAGACTGACTTTGAGTCAGTATGATACATCCTCAATCATTTCTTCTTCTTCATAATTCGGACAAAAGCAGAGCAGAGCATAACAGAGCAGAGCCATACAGATCAGTACAGAGTAGAACAAGACAAAGCAAAATAGGAAGAATAGAGTAGAGCGAGGCAAGGGTCAGGCTGTACAAGGTAGTGTATTTGATGGATGAATAGTAGCGACCGACAGACAAATTGAAAATGAAGTTCTTCCTAGTTGAGAGGGAGTGTTAAAATTGGAAACTAGGGCCAAACTTCATGTGGCTCATCTTATTCAATGCTGATAATATGCTCATAGATTCTTCTCGTCGAGAGGTGCAGGATTGATCTAAATATCTTCCGATTCTGATAAGTATTCATGGAGATATGAATTTATTTTGATTATGGAATTATTATCAAGCTGACCTACAACTCATGAAGGCTCAGAAGCCCAAGAGTCGCATCTATTCAAACATCAACATTGTGTATAAATATAGGAGGAATTTTCCTCATTTTCACTCACTCATCTCATCACATGTCTCTCTCTCTACTGTGCAGAAAAGAGTCTCTTCTCTACTGCGCAGAAAAGGGTCTCTGTGTGTGAAGCCAAAAGCTACTGAAACTGAAGTTGCAACTACAGATCCAAACTTTGACCAGCGTGGACCATCAAACTTCCTCTTCTAATTTGTGATGTAGGTTCATTTGAACCTGCTCTGAAGGCTACAACTTTTCGTGATGGAATCAAGCTGATCCGACGGTCGGTTTGCGAGATATCGTCTACCCTAGTTTTGATGATGAAGCTACTAATGTTGATGCTGCTAATCTAGGGTTTGCTACTGCTGATATAAATCAGATTTATTGTACTATTTCTCTTTGCTGAATTATTGAAGATAAAAGAAGATTTGATCAAAGGGTTTCCCCCCACATTGTGGGATATGTCCCTAGCTAGCTGCCACATCTTGTGTCTCTTGCCTTGGCTTGTTTTCTGTCGATCATTTAATGTTCTATCTGCACTTTACTTTATGTACATGTGATTGCTAATCTGTGGAATATAATAAGAAAAAGAAGTAAACTGTTATAAGCATAGAACATACCATAACATAACAATGGTTCCACACTCAACATTATACTTTTGAAAAATCCACTTCTTAGATCAAAAAATCGATTTCCCCAGCAAACTCTTGGCGAAATTATGGTTTAGATGAGTATAATCTTGATATAATTCTGACTCTCTCAAAAATCAACTTGAAGGAATCTAAAATATTCTTCAAAGATTCCAAACTATTGTTCCACCACTCTAGTTTCCATCACTAATCAAGGTTTTGCCCTCGGTCTACATGTCGACATCATGATTTTGTGCATCCACCTGGTGCTGGGTTTTTCTTTTTATTTCCCATGTTTCCACTTGGTGGTTTAATGGAAAAACCTTGATTTAAATACGTATGTGGTGGTGTTGTTTACAAAGCCCACCTTACTGGTTGGGTTGTTATGACGTGAGTATTATGATCACATTTTGGTGAGGAGGTTGGAGGTTCCAACCCCTGCCTAACCATACATAGTGTGAAACAGTTTTGGTGTTTGATTAAAATGGTGGAGTGTTAATTTTTGGCACGTTGTATTGCTATAGGGTGGTTGTTTAACTGTTGGGTGGTAGCTTATATTTTTAGGTCGCTCGTTGGGCAGGCCGACCTATCCGACCATGCGGGTTTAATCCCCTTCAACCCCATTTAAATGTATTGTGCCATATATATATGGTCTTTAACCATGTGGCCCATTGGGCTATTTATATAATATATTATGTTGGGGGTTGGTGGGGGTGGCGACCCGCCACCCCATATTATTTTATTTTATTTATAAACACCAACCATTAAAAACTCGTCGAACAGTTTGTGGGGGTCATAGGAAAAATTAAAGAGGCAAAAAATTCATCAGTTCCATTCACCGCAAAGTGAAAAATTGTCGCCCTGTTAGTGGGCACCAAATTTAGCGATTTTCACCAAATTTAGTCGGACCTCCAAATTTAGTTAGTGACTTGCAAAATTTAGCTAGTGGGGCCAAGTTTGTTTGCTGACTGGTCTGCCACATTAGATCTGTGGGTCCCAATAGGTCTGCTAACTTCACTGCACATATCATTTGTGCATCCTGCCATGTGGCAAAAGGTTGACTTTGACTTTGACTTTGACTCTTTTGTTGATTGGTACAACCTTCAAATTGCAATAAATTTCTCATATGGACACAGATTAATGCGTTGTTTGCGTGGTTGGAAAGATATCGCTGATATCTATGAGTTGGTTCTATTTTCACTACATTTTAAAGACTTTGACTTTTGAGCCTCTCTAAAGCCACCTAGATCACTCCTCCCCACTGAGGAGATTTTGGTCCTACAAAAGCATGAACACAATTTGCAATACGATGTACTCCCTTATTTTCACAAGTTCCCTAACATGCAACACTTCCTTCTCCTTCACCTTTGTATTTTTGAGCCATAAGTAATGACACCTGTACTCTATGCAAACCTTTAGTAAAACTTGCAAAATACATGTTCCTACAAGATCGAACATGACCCAAGCAACCCCATACTTTCCAAGAGTTTATAACACACCCATTGTTCAAGTTTACGTTAGAATCATATGAGAAACCATATCCCAAACCATCAACTAAAAGAACCAAAAATATCACCATGTTTCTTTCATAACTGATGGTAAACACTTCATCACTTTTACAATTATTTCACAACATGTGATTTACAAAAATGTGGCCATGTTTTACTACTTAAAAATTCTACCCATATCATACCCAACCAAGTGAATGGTTTCTCTTCTTGTAGTTGGCTTTCTCATTGATCAAGTTCATTAACTGTTCCTTCACAGGTGCTTTGTCCTTCCTCAGATGCTACTTTGGATGGAGCCTCCAACATGTGCCTCTCTGATCTCCACCTCTGTTCCAATGGTTGAAAAAGTTCTTCTTCTACCATAATTTTTTGTTCTTCTCCCTTCTATAATGTGGATGTTTGCTTGAGGGGGCCTAACCCAGGTTCAATAATAGTTAGCCAAACAAATCCCTACACTACTAGCCCTTTCGGAATCAGCCCAGAAGTGTGGACTGAAGTCTCACCGGAAGCAGTATGGGGGGATGCTGGAACCAAGTTTCCGCACCCTTGATATGGTTATGATGTCTGTTTATTCCATCTAGACCTACCTTTACAAAGGTTGCTTAACCCTCTATTCCACCCTTGAGTACCTTCGCAAAAGGGTACAATCGGCTTCCACACTGCCCTAACCAGGGGCTAAAGTCCTTTTGTGTTGCTAGGGCATCAAACTACGATATCTCCCAAACTAGGCTAAGTGGTTTTCTTATCTTATTAACAGATCTTAGTTAGATTCACATAAACAAATGTTCTTACTTACGTTCACTTAATCAATACATTTACATACATTCGCGCATCATATAAGCATTATAAGTGAAATTCATACCCAATATAACAGATGCATAAATAGGAAAGAAAGACACAGAAATTGTAGAATACTTCTCTTTATTGATAGTTTCGAATGATTACAAACTTGACCTACCCTACGCACTCAGCTGTAGGGCTCCGTGCACTCAGTTGTGGACTTCTAGTCCTCTGTGCACTCAGCTGCAAAGCCTCTACTTATGCTATGACCCAACCTATACTTTTGTTCTAAAGATATGACTCAATTATTCATGATTCTTCATTTCTTTTTCCTACTACTTAGATCTTAGCTCTATTTATACAATCCCATGGTCCGCAGACCATGGGTAGATCTTTTACAACTGACATTACATTACCAAATAAGGGCAGACAACCCTACGCGCTCCGCGACCACAAAATGCGGAGTCTTTACATTTGGATTACAAAATTGGACCAAAAGATAGGCTTTTAGCCCCAAAACTACCCTTGGGGGATCCCACGCCCAATAGGCCCCCAACACAAACATCATGACTCGCCCTTGAGTCACTCTGCAGGTGCAAAGATCTTAGCTCAAGGACCTCCCAGCTCCATTTGGATCACCGCAACTTTGGCAGTGCACTGAGCGTCTGCCTACTGGACTTCTTCCACTCGTTGTTCAGTGACTATCGTTGAACTACTACCCTGAATCTTATGCTGACTTGCCTGTAGTTTTGTGATCTTTCCTACCATGGAGGTTGTGATCGTATAAACCTCATCTATACATGGTTGTAGGTACACTTTTAAGGTTGTTTCTTTGTGCCGAGTGGCATCCGCTTGTTCCTTGAGCACCTTTGCCTCCTGCATTCGTGCAAGCCTTTGTGTAAGGGCAATCGTCTACACAGTCTCTTTGACCTCATCGTATTTTTGTTGTAGCTCGTGCACCTCTGTCTCTAGGCGCTCGACATTCGGGTCCTCCTGTAGAGTGGTCGGGACCTTGAATGCCTGTTCAAAATGTTGTGTGAAATCTGCCACTGCACTGTCAACCATCGCTATTGATGTTGTAACAGCGGTGGCACGTTGTTCCCTGAATTTTGGTGGAGTTGAAGGCTGAGCCTTCAACTACAATTCTACAATCTGGAGGTTCAGCTCTAGCTGAACACTGGCCATCTCTTCTCGAGCATCGTACACCCCTGTGGCTAACTTGCGGATGCGTGCCTCCACCGGTTCTTCTGCCTAAATGTCCAACTTCGGTACCATCCGACAAACTTCCTCTACTACCTGCATAATTTGCTTATTCTGCTCCATTGCCTCGTTGCCCTATAGGCCCAACTTCTCGACGTTGATGTATTGCTCACTCATCACCTGTAGAGCATGATTCTCCCTATCTCAAAGTTCTGTCATGATTCCATCCTACAAGAGGTCCCAATCTTCAAACTTCAGTGCAGGAACCCGCCCTAAGTACAGCCCCTCAAAAACAATGTCATTTGGGAGCAGCAGAGTTTGCAGAGAGCCCTTGTTCTCATCTATGTCCTTCGGTACCTTGGCTTTACCCTTGCACGGAGGAACATATTCTGGTAACCAAGAAATAGGGTTTGCACCCTGGGTTTCAACTTCCATTTCCACGTCCTCCTCATCCACTAGGATTTCTTCAAATTCTTCCTCGTCAACCTCCAGATTAATGACCTTCCCCTTTTCTTGCAAGGTGAGCTTGGTCCTTTGTGGGTTTCTAGGCGAGACGCGGACTAGGATCATAACCTACTTATCCTTCTTTGGTCTCAGTGTTCTAGGTGATTTAGGGATTTCAACTATCACTCCGGCACTCTCTAGGGCTTCCACTACCGCAATTTCCTACGCAACTTCCTCAGGTGTCGACATCATTCTAGTTAGGAGGTCCTGAATCTCCTTCGGAAATGTTTCAAACACTGAACTTGCTCCCAAGCCTCAAAATTCGTAAGGTCCATACACACTTGATAGCGCAACAACTGAATTTTCAAAATTCCAAGTGTTTTTTGCTGGAAAACCACTTGTAATTTATAGGGATTTTGAATTCAAATTCGACTGTTCCCCCCACATTCGACCCATTAAGTCTAGATTGGCAGTAGATTTTCAAGAATCTAACCCATAAATTCCACCTTAAATGCCTACTACCCACTCCATTTGGCCTCAAACCAACCATCAAATCATGAATAGTGACTTTAACGGTCACTTTCCAGCGGATCTACGCACCAACGCAGCTGTCTTCTTGTTGTCGCGGACCCTGTGACACTTCGCTGCTTTGCGCTGTCCTGACATCGCGCAGCTCCCAACCTGAGTAGTGTATTTTATAGTCCCACGCCTCCTTTCCACTGCTTGGAATGCTAAGACTATGCTACTTTCATTTAGTCACATGGCCTGATCACCGATGTAGGGCTTCAAGCGATTACCATTCACCTTTCCTGGGAAGGGTTCTCCATTTAACTTGACCAGCTGTACCGCACCACTGTTGGTAATATCCTTAATAACATACAACCCTAACTAGTGCATCCTGAATTTTTTGGGGAATTTATCAAACTTACTATCATACAACAACACCAAGTCATTCACCTTAAAGGTGCACAACTTAATATATCGGTCATACCACGCTTTTTCACACTGCTTTTGGACCTGCTGGTGAAATCCAACCAAAAATATTTCTTCTTCAAGCTCATCCAACTGTGCGAGCCTCTCTTTCATGGCTCCGTGATCCGTCATACCTGTGAGCACTACTATTTGTAGACTAGGCACAATGTATTCCATAGGCATTACCGCTTCAACTCTATATACTAACCTAAAGGATGTCTGTCCCGTTAGCTTCTTGCATGTCGTCCAATAAGCCCATAACACTGCAGGTATGTGTAGGTCCCAATCACTTTGTTGAGCATTGCATACCTTGGTCAGCATGTTTTCAAGCACTTTGTTGAACACCTCCATTGTCCCGTTAGCCTGTGGGTGATAAGGTGTGCTCTTTTGGTGATAGACCTGAAATTCCTCCATTAGTGCGTTGATTGTCTCATTCAGGAAGTGCGTACCATGATCGCTCATCAAGATCTTCGAACATCCAAATCGTGTCAGTGAATGTTCAAATAGAAACTTAAAGGCAGTCACGCTCGTGCAATCCTTCACCAGCTGCGCTTCTGCCCAACAAGTCAAGTACTCCGTTGCACTGATAATGTAAACCATGCCCGTCTTTCCTTGAGGTTGAATGGGTCCTACAAAATCTATTGCCCATTTTTTCGAAAGGTTGCAATGTCATTTGTGGATTCAAAGTCATTTCATCCCTCTGTGATGGCCCACCTGTTCTTTGACATACATCACATGCCTTGCAATATGCTTTTGAATCCTGATGAAGGGTTGGCCACCACAAACCTATGTGTAGAATCTTCTATGCGGTTGATCTCCTTGCATAATTTCCTCCCGCAGCACCCCCATGAGTGTCCACGAGGATGTTGCTTCATTCAAACTCAAGTACATACCTTCGCAGTATTTCATCATTCTCCATCTTGTATATATTCCCAATAATGATAGAGAAGTTTATCGCGCGCACCACTAATTCCTTCTTTTCTGGACAAAGTATCCTTTCAGCATAGTTCCAGTTGTTAGAAAGTGTATTATATCCTCGAAATGTCCATCTGCGATGTGCACATCAAAGAGTTGTGCGTCAGGTAATCCATCCTCCAAATTAGTGGGTTCCCCACCTGTCTTGATGCACGATAGGTGATCTAGTCCTGCGTTCAATCGTCCAGGCTTCACAACAACTTCAAAATCATACTCTTGGATCAATAAGAGCCATCTACAAATGTTCTCCCCAACATAGGCTTTATTACCAGGTACTTCAGCATGGAGTACAAGTGCACCTGCTGAGGTTGTAGCTTTCCTTCATAGGCCTACATCCATTTGACCAGATGCTCGCGGAAATCATCCTGCCCAACATACTTGTCTATCAGTCGCATCTTAGGTTTCCCAAATCATGCTCTCATCATCCTTCTACATTCGCACCAATCATCAAAGCTTCCTTTGTGCATACTCCACCATCTTGCGAGCGTAGCACGTAGTACCCAGTCAAGGGCTTGGAAGCGTTGTTTTTCCGGCACCTCCCTTTCAAATGCATCCAAAAAGGTATCTACCTCATTTAGAAAATCATAAGTAGGAATATTTCTTACTTCTGACGAAACGCAGCACATCGATCGGGTCATCATGTTGCAATTCAATGTAGTTACTTCATGTAACTAATTCTGCTAGTGTTTAATTTCTTCAGGAGAGTCCGAAGTGCAGGAACTCTCGCGCTCCCATGTAATCCTTCCATCCGTAGTGGGATTCACCCAATCTTGGTCTCACATTGTTATCTTATAGATGCAATCCAGATCATCATCACTCTCATAGTTGCGGACTGGTTTCGTATATCACAATCCTTCAGTAGGATCTAGGGGTATTATTACACATAGTTACTTCTTCTCAAAGATCATTTTTCACTTCTTCAGATTGATTACCCCGTTCATATCAGTAGCCTAGTCAATTCCCAGGAGTGCATGGTAGGTATTGTTGTCATCAACAATCTCTATTACTTCCAAATCTACCAGCGTGCTTGCTCCCTCAATATCCAAGGTTACTCCCTGTAGCTGCCCCATGGGTATAATTTTCTGTTGATTCACCATCATTAGTTGAATCGGAGACCATTGCAACGCAAGTCTCCCCATTCACTCCCATGTCTATTTTGGTAGAACATTCGCATCTGATCCAAAATCCAAAATGACTTGATCCATTTCATACTCTCCTATTTGTGCAGTCAGCCTCATCTACTATCCCATCCTCATCTTATACTTGCCAATATTTCGTACTACACGCGGTTCACCTAGCACGGTTCCAGCGCATCTATTGATGAGTTCTTGTAACCCTTTCATAGCCTTACTGTCATGTAGTAAGTTCATACAGGTTTCCAGGAAAGTTGTGAGCATAGATGGGTCCATCTCCGGCTCCAGTTTATCTTTACTTTCTGACGTGGAGACCTTAGTGGATCTCTTCTTAGCTTCCATGAAATTTTCAAGAGCGTATTCCAAATAAAACTCAGTTTCTTTTGTCAGGGCTTTGCGAACCCATGTACCATCTTCTAGTTGTTTCCCCTTGTCATCTCCTGTCGTGATTCCACTTTGGAGCACTGTATTTACGTTCATATCTTCCTCGCATGGCTTAGACCTCATCATCTATAGGTTCTAAGTCAGGGGAGGTGGTAGCACCCCTTTGTCTTGTATCCTAGGTATCAACGTAGGACAATCTTTTGCCTCATGATCAAACAACATGCAATACTTGCATGACGGATGTGCTGGATAGTGCAATCGTAGGCATAGTGTCCTAGCCCTCCGCAATTGTAGTAAATCAACTATCGTAAACCTCTATTAGGTCCTCCTCCACCTCAGCCTTGTCTGCGCCCCTAAAAGCCTATCTACACCATCCCTACATTCTGGTCAAGGGACCACATTTTGGTATGAACCCTATAGGTGGGTGTTATGTCCATTATCAATTCATAGCTCTTCCAAGTACACTCGTCATGTCCTACTGACCTACAAAAGTTGCAGAACAACTGTTGCAGTGTTTGCACATAATTCTGTAGCAAGTGACAGTTATCTGTGGCATGTTTTCCGGCTACCTGATAGATAGCACACCACAAAGCAGGTGCCGAACTAGGTCATGCTTGAGATTCCAGCCTTAAAGGCATCGGTCCTCCTCCTGCAAGGTAATTTGTAAAGACCAGGAAATGGTCTTTGTCATAACCCTGACTCTTGCATTTCAAACACCATACTTCTTCGTGTACCTATGGCCGAACCATCCTGTCCTGCTTCAGACTTTGCATCTAAAGGCACAAATTCTTCAGCTACACATGGATCTGCTAGACTCCTAGATTAGGATCCTGCATTGGAGTCTCGTGGAGTCGCATGGAGATCTCCAAGGCCTCTGCGTGAGTTGTTATCTTCTGTTGTGACAATGTACTCCTTAAGTGTGGTAGTAGCGAAGCCACAAACCACTCGTGATGTTGTCCATTTCTCAAATTCATGTTGGCTTCACGAATTGTACATTTCAGCCTCTGATCTAGTTCCCAAGGTGTCTCGCCTGGTTGCATAGTGATCTCTTTGAATCCCAAAATCGATTGCACTTTAGATTTAGGCGTGCTAAATTCCCTATTTAGTGCTTCTTCGATGTCCACTACTCTAGCATTCGGGTTATCGTTGGAGTACCTTATATACCAGGATAGTGTGTGATCTTGTAGAGCACTAACTAGTGTCACATTTTTTCTATGGTCAGCTGTAACACCTTGAGCCTCCCATACAGCCCTCCCAATGAGCCAGAATTGGTCCGGGTCCTCATTTCCCAAGCCTTTGAACAAAGGCAACTTCACTGTGTTTGCCATACTGAATCGCGGTGGAGGTCGAGGTGTGTTGAGGCCTCGGAAATCGTTGCCACAACATCGGGGATAACCACCCGATCCGGACCTTGGTACAGCTCCTTTTCCGTTTGGAATGGTGGCTCCGACTGGAGATAACGTGACCAGTTTCCCGATAATGAAATAAAAAGGGATGGATGGGTGATGAATAAATTTCTTAAATGATAGGCGAATAACTTATTCTATTGGAAAAAATAGGGAAACTAATACTAATCCCGGGAACAACTTATTCATTCAGAATGTAGCGTTAAATAATCTTTATCTATTTATCAGGCATATAGATGACTCTGTAAAATAGATAAAATATGTTCAATCATACAAAGATTGCTTCACATGAATAGCCACAATGAAGCGATAAATACAAATTACTACATTCACTGTTCATATCATCGATACATATATACGTCTGAAAGGAGAGCATGCGATAAACAACCAATATTGGAATGCATAAGGAATGCTGTGAAAAACACATATATATATAAGTGATAATAGCAAGAGCGATTTCAATAACAATTCATATAACGAAAAAGAATACAGATGCAGACAATAGTACCATGTGAGCTGTAGATCGATCCGAAATATCAATCGTTATTCAAAATTCCTTCTTCAACAGAGAAATTCTTTCAAACAATGACAATAGTGCACATTTGCATGAAAAGCCTTCCTTATCAAATTCGGGATAATTGGTCAAGTTTCATAAAAGAATATCCCTGAAGTACAATAGTGCAGCTTCAGGGTTTAAGTCATATACAAAACTTTTACGACCCTTTCTAAATGCATGAAAGGGTCTTTAAATACTACTAAACTAAAAAGATCCATGAAACAAATCCTACTAAATTGGTATCAGTAAATGTGGTCTACTTCTTAGGAGCGATCTGGCATTCGGTGAAATGAGTCATGCCTCAGGTTGTTTGCCCTTAAACCTTAGCTGACTTATCGCGAGCATTGGTTCTACTTCTGGCAGTTTGTTGAGGCGTAAACTGAATTGGGCGGTGAAGGTGGCATCCTGGATGTTAGGTATAATATAACCGACAACATCGGTTAGGCACTTCAAGACGGCTCTTTGGCTGTATGGTTTGATTAAGAAGAACCAATACGCATCCCATGTCAGACTGTTGACTCTAGCGATCAATCTTGCGCTTTTCTCCAGGTCCGGATAGCATGAGTGCTCCAATATATTTGCTGTTGTTAATTGACCTGGAGTGCATTGGGAAATTGTGTTAGATAAACACAATGTATTATTCACTAATTCAACCAAATTTCCACTGATTTTCCTGCATCTGGAAGTCGCCCTTTCTGCTTTCATCAGTTGTGATTTCCATTCTATGAATAATATCTCTTTGTGCGATTCTAGAATTCTTGGTAGATTAGCTACTCGGCCTATATCTGAATCCTGCCATTCTATAAAGTTTGTCAGTGTTTCTTCTGCCTTATCCAAGTCAGCCCTTGCTTTGTCTACCTTTTCGCTTATAGACACTGACAATTCGCACAATGCTTCTGCTCGTATAAGATGTTGACATAATAGCTTGACCTGATTAATCAATCCCTTATTCAGCTGGAGCACTTCTGCTTTAAACTCATCTATCTTAGGGAGTTTTTTCGTTTGCTTAATTTGAGTGGTCAATTGAGCGATTTGTTCATCTTTTGCTTTCATTGTTCCCTCAGTCGATATTCTTAACTACTCCAGTGCCGCTAATAGCTCCTTTTGCCTTTGTATTGCGCTTTCATCTATCCTCTGTTTTTGCTCTTGTAATTGCTTGATTAGCTGGTTATTGTTCTGCTGTTGTACTAGCAATTCTTTCTCCGCCTCCTTTGCCCTCTGCTGAACTTTTGATAGTCTTGCTTGTAGTGAAGAGATATCCTGATCCTTGGCTTTCAACAAATTGCTCACCTACGTTGCTTTATCAATAGTTGCCGCCGAATATGCTCCAGCGAACTGTGATAGCTTGGTTAAGTCATCAGAGGGGTTGAATTCCTCTTTCCATACAACATTGCCCGTTACTGTTAATTCAAGGAATGGGGAAGGTTGATCAGTTCTTCTCCTTTTCCTCTGTCGCTTTACGACGGCTTTATGCTTGGGGCTGTAAAATATATCTAAAGGGGGGATCTTCAATTTGCAAAATGATCTCTCCCGTTGGATCTTTAGGAATTATTCTAGTTCTTTTGTTTTGGGTAGGCCGCTGGTTTCACCTGAAACTGGTTTCGATGTTGCTTCCTATGTATCACCTTCCTTCGAAACCTCATCATCTTTTGAGCACTCTAAGTTATTGATGATTTTACTGAATTGATTCCATTGCTGGAGCAAATTCGGATCAACTAATGGATCATGGTTATCTTTAGAGCTGCTCTCCTCTTGGGTCTTTGTTTGGGTTTCTTCTTGTTGCTGTGCATTTTCCTGAGTTACCTCCTGCCTTTGGCTATGCGTTTCCTCCTGTTGTTTTGATGTAGTAGGAGGTGGTGTATTATGTCGCTATTCAGACTCGCTTGACCTGGTTGCTGTCGGTACAGTTGCTAACAGGTCTAGAGGCAGAGTTTGCAACCTTTGTTCTCTTATTTTGTTAAACTCAACTAGCCCTTCATCATTATAAACATTTCGGGCAAGCGACTTGACTTGATACAGTGATTCAGCTGATGCGAACAAATCTTCGAATTTGTCTTCTTTGTGCTCGACCTTGGCCAATTTGGCCTGGTCGAGCGCATTGTAAGTGATCTTTCTTGGATCATACTGCCTCCTTGGCAGAGTAGCCAGGGTGAGAAAATTCATTTTCCCGGCTTCCTTCTCTGCATGCTTAATGTCATCCAGGGTATACATTCCAATTCGCAATGGAAAAGAAGGCCAAACATGCTTTTTAGTTCTTTTGAGGGTTTGGGTAACCCCTTCAGCGCTGATTTGATAAGCTACCTCCCTGGCAAGTAGCTTATCGGGGATGTAAAGTGGTAGCACATGTGGCTTAGCCTGACTGCCAAAAACTTTGATATAGGTGAATTTCTCCTCCCCAAACCAACTCGCTACTGCAGTCAAATCTACCGCTGCTTGCTTGGATATTTTAGGGGCAGGCTTATTAAAAATTGAATAATGAATTGGTAACATAAAACCGTTGCAGATTTGGTACAAGTGGTGCTTATAACTAGTCTTCCAAAGTTTTCGATGATATATGTGAATGGGTGTGGGGTCTTGCGACGTCCACCTCCATCCCAGCATAGGAAATTCATAATTAAAACAGAACACATCCATAATACATGCACTATAGTAAAATGGCAGAATAATCCTCTCTGTGACACGATAGTCAAACCTGAAGTCAGGAATGGCTTTGGCTAACTTGTCAGATAATATGACCGCCCAGTCCATGATTTCTCCACTGCATGCTGCCTCAATTAGGGGGACCATTTCTATGGTGATATTGGCAGAGTCATGCAATCCCCATAGCCTACACATCATAATTCCAGCATAACAGTAAGGTGAACACAGGGAGTCAACTGAGTACTTACCTAAGGTTTCATGCTTGTGTTTTGATGGATTCTGTCTCCAGCCTCGAATTGGTTCAGATTCGGTCTCGTTCTCTGCTCGAAACTTCTCCAAAAATGCAGCATTATACTTCTTTTCTTCTCGTGGCAGGTGATACATTAGCCTTAGGTCTTCGGCTCGAAACGAACCGAAAACCCTCCCATCTATAGTTTCAAACAGTCTATTGATAATTGGGAGTTCTTGGAGTGCCCACCTTACCACATCTGTGTAAGGAAGAACCTGCTCCCGAGATGCTATTCTGTGTAGGAAGGAGTCAGCCAAGTCTTTTAGATTGGCATCAGATTTGCTGGTATTATCGCATAAAATATCCACTTCGGTCACCATTGGCCCTTTGGCCTCAATAAAACTATAAGTCCCTTGCCAAGTGGTCTTAGGTAGTCCTAAGCATGTTGTATCTGATATTAGTCCTTTGTTCTTCCTAGTTGGATCAACGACAGTTAGCCCTGCGGCTGGCGAAGCAGTAGGCATTGTAGTCTTCTTGGATTTCTTTCCCATTCCACTTTCTTCTGTTTCTACGGAAGGATTCTGCGCAGAGTGAAAGATAAGCGCAACACATGCAATAATATCATGATTCGAACAAAATGAAATATATATATCTTGGCGCATTCACAGTAATTAATCGACTTGAGGTGGCCTTAGGATCAAATACGTGGATAGGCTTCAAGCCTGATTTTCTTATTAAATGGTCGTTATGGCCTTTCAGTCTCATTAATTACAATTGCTTCGATTAATGGATAAATGATTTATTTGAAGCATGCTTTGGGCGATTTGGCGGTTTGAACATGGATGAGCGGCTTTTCCAAAGGATATGGCCTTAATTACGAATAAATCAAATCAAACTGCCTTTATGACTGTTACTTTGAGAACTGTGCCATCTACCTTTTGCAAAATTGGGCATCGGGGAAATGGTAAGTTATTGCATTGGTTTTTCTTGGAATCCCCGATCGTCGATATCCGATTTCACATCGCGTCGGGCATTGCTAGTAGCGCTGCTTAGGATGAGGGCATGGTGAATCACCGATTGCCGATAGCGATATCGCATCGCATCAGATGAGGAGAAGCTTAGTTGTGCTTTAGATGTTATCGCCGATTGCTGATTGCCGATTGCCGATTTCGCATCGCATGGTAGCAAAGATCATTACTCGTGTCACTTTATGCTTTGCCGATATCCGATAGCGATTTCGCATCGGCGAAAACCAATATGTCCCTTACATTGTGTTTTCTTTGTCATTGTGATATGCGATCTTGCGATCGCTTTATCGCAATGATAAAGATAAATCGTTTTATATCGGGGTTTTTTGATTTGTTTTATTAAAAAGCCCTTTTGTGAAATAGAACTTTAAATTGATACCAATTTGAAACAAAAATTAAAAAGGGACCCATTTCACATTATAGTTTTTGGAATTTTAATAATATGAAATGGGGGGTTGTTGTAGGGCACAACAATTGGCGATTTGTTGGGAGAAGTAGTTATCTCTGAATAGTATAGAAATACTTAAACTTTTTCATAATAGAAATTTTATTCGAAAGGGAAAATTATAATATAACTAGATATCGTTGCATTCTAAGGAAACAAAACTTTCTTTGCTAATTTCCTCTCCTGTTGAAAATAGATACATTCCAGATTTTCAAATTGGCACTTATTGGTTGATATTGATAAAATAGGAAACTTTTCCAAACCAACTATTAAAATTAACTTGTTTGCCATAGGTAGAGCCTCTGCTTCCAGCAAACGTCCATAGTCTCGGCAGGGATACCTTTTAACCACATCATTGTCTATTGTCCTATTCACTTGAGAGCATGATTAACAGAATGAATTCAAAATCATGTTTTTTTTTACATTTGTTTTGATTTTATTTTTCTGTCATTTTGTAAGATAAAAAGTCATTGCCCTGGTGTGGTGGCCAGTTGATTGACAATGCCATTCACTGGTAGTAATCTAACCGAACAAGCTAGCTCGTGATGAGACCCCTTGTCTTACAATTGAAGCCATTACCCTGTTTTGGTATGCAGTATTGGTAATGTCGGCCAAACTATTTTCCTATGATCATGGTAAGCAGGCTTGTGATAAGACCTCTCAACTTTTATATCTAGTATTCTTGGAATTGCATCCTGAATAATCATGAACTTAAGTAAAATGGGATAGACAATTTTCCTCCTTAAGGTAGGATGGATGACAAGGTAAGAGTTTAAGATGTTGAATTTGGACTAGTTTCTATTTTAATATTGATAACCCTTTTATAACCAATTTTGAAAAATCTAAAAAGATTTACAAGATTTATACTTCAAGAGGAGTTCACTAGGATTGTAATGTAATTTTAGAATGCAATTATAACTAATTTCCTAGAAATTATTCCTTTTGTTTAATACTTCTAATTATTTTAAAAGTAAATATCGCATTGCTTGTTTCTGAGAAACTCTTTAAATACAGCAAATGTCAAATAGAAAATGCCTTACAGTTTTATTTTCTAGTTTTTCTACAAACTATAAAAATGCTATCTAAAAGGAGAAGGGGTTACCTCCTCAGTTGAAAATTTTCTTTAAGACTAGGCCATTAACAGGGAAAGAATCTCTCAACCCTGACAAATCTTGTAGCATAAAGGTCGAATGGCCTATCTTTTCACAGATCTGAAACGGTCCAAGCCACATTTTCTGGAATTTGGTGTGTTTGCCTTTATCTTCATGGGCTTTGTCCCATTTCAGGACTAAATCTCTAACTTGGAATTGCTTAGAACTAGATGAGATTGAATCAAATGATGACTTGATGATCTGTTGATGTTTCGCATGAATAATTTTGGCTTTTTCTCTTTCTTCTTCTAATTTCAAGATTTGGTCATGCCTAAGTTGTAGAGAAGAAGAAGGATTTTATTCAATAAATTGGACTAGAGCTAGGGAAGGAAGAATAAGATTTGTTGGTAGTACAACTTCTTTTCCATAAACGAGTTTAAATGGGGAAGAACCTATAGAAGCTTTTTGCGTTATCCTGTCAGCCCATAGTGCAGATATTAAAGATTTG
>APFE030357422.1:0-15245 GCA_000404065.3 Pinus taeda | reverse complement strand
GCTCAAGAAAGTGTTGAGTATCCTCCAGATCACTTATTTTTATCTTATGCCACAGGTGAAAATACTAGTAAAGATGTTTGGTACCTAGATTCTGGATGCTCTAACCATATGACAGGGAATGACAAGTTGTTTTCAGGAAAGGATGGAAGTTTCAAATTCAAGATCTAGCTTGGTGATGATAAATCATTGGAGGTTGTTGCCAAAGGAGCTATGGAGGTCCAAACAAAAGAAGGTATAAAGAGTATTCATGAGATTTATTATACTCCACAATTGAAGCATAATTTGTTGAGTGTTGGGCAGCTATGTGAGAAAAATTATAAAGTAGTCTTTGAAAATAAGACATGTACTATCTATGATAAGAATAAGGGAAATAGGGTGATCATTGTTGTGCCTCTGATAAGAAATAGGATGTTTCCCTTGAGGTTTGATGAACATAACAGAAATCTTGCAAATATGGCTTATGAGGATTCAAGTTGGTTATGACATCTCAGGTATGGGCATTTAAATTTTCACATTTTGAAGTTTCTAACCTCACATGCATTAGTTTCTGGTTTGCCTAAGCTAGAAGAGCACAAGGAGGTTTGTGAAGGATGTGCTAAAGGAAAGCATGCAAGGGAAAGGTTTCCAAAGGGTAATGCATGGAGGGCTCATCATCCACTTCAGCTTGTTCATTCAGACATATGTGGTCCTATGCAGACTAAGAGTTTGGGTAAGTCATCATATTTCATCAATTTTATTGATGATTACTCATGAAATTATTGGGTATATTTTTTGAAGGCCAAAAGTGAATCCCTCGATACATTCAAGAAGTTCAATGCCCTTGTAGAAAATGAGAGAGGGTTCAAGATCAAATGTTTGTGGACTGACCATGGAGGAGAATTATGCTCAAAAGCTTTCCAGAGTTATTGTGATATCAATGGCATCAGGAAGCAACATACTACAACATATACACCCCAGCAGAATGGCATAGCTAAAAGAAAAAATCGTACTCTGGTTGAAATGGCAAGATGCATGCTACAAACTAAGGGATTGAGCAACTATTATTAGGGAGATGCAGTTGCTACAACAGTGTACATCCTCAATTGTAGCCCCAACAGTGCACTGGAAAAGATGACTCCTTATGAAGCTTGGTATGGAAAAAGGCCTAATGTTAATCATTTCAAAGTTTTTGGTTGTTTGATTTATGTGCATGTACCTGATCAAAATAGAAAAAAGTTAGATGCAAAGAGTGAGTTATATATTTTTATTGGGTATAGTGAAACAAGAAAGGCTTATAAATTGTATAATCCTCTAACTAACAAGCTTATTGTCTGAAGAGATGTAATTTTTTATGAAGGGGGAGTTTATGGTCATGAAAGGCCATGTTGAGAAGACAAAATCTATTTTGAATGATGATATAATTTTTGATAATGATCATGAGCAGCCAACTAATGTTTCCGTAACTAGTGGCTTAACTCCACCAAGTAGCCCTTCATCAATTTATTCAACATCAAGTTCAAGTCCAACTTCTTCTCCAAGTTCTACAAGGATGGTAAGAAGATTGAATGATATTTATGAGAGGAGTGCAAATCAAGCACATGAGGAAAGCCCAATAGGTGAGATAGTCAATTTTGCTTTATTAGCTAAGGTTGAATTTGAACCATCATGTTTTGAAGATGCATGTACTAATGAGGTTTGGATGCAATCCATGCAAGAAGAGATGGATTTCATTCAAAGGAATGACACTTGGAAGTTGACAGAGCTTCCACATGACAACAAAAAGATTGGCACCAAATCGGTCTATATGACTAAATTTAACAGTGATGGGAGTGTTGAAAGACACAAAGCAAGATTAGTTGCTAAAGGATTCACATAGAAGTATGGAATTGATTATGAAGCGACATTTGCACCAGTAGCAAGACAGGAGACCATTAGAATGTTGATTTCATTAGCAGCTCATAAAAAGTGGAGCATACATGATATGGATGTGAAAAGTACCTTCTTGAATGGGTACTTAGAAGAGGAAGTATATGTGGAGCAGCCACAAGGTTTTGAAGTGGAAGGAAAGGAGAATAATGTCTACAAGTTGAAGAAGGATTTGTATGGCCTTGAGAAAGCACCAAGAGCGTGGTATGCAAGGATTGATGGATACTTTCAGGAAAATGGCTTCTAGATAAGTAAGAATGATCCTACTCTTTACTACAAACAAGAAGGTATTGATATTCTAATCATAAGTTTGTATGTTGATGATCTATTGTATATGGGTAGTAGTTCTAAGATGAATGATAAATTCAAAGCTGCTATGATGAATGAATTGAGATGAAAGATCTAGGCATCATGAAATATATTCTAGGAATGGATGTCTATCAAAGTAAGGATGAGTTTTTCATTTGTCAGACAAAGTATACACAGGATATGGTAAATAAATTTTGATATGCTCGACTGTAATCAATCCCCTACTCCAAGTGCTCATGGAGAGGTGTTATGTAGAGATGATGGTACTGATTTAGTTGATGAGAAAACTTACAGAAGCATTGCGGGGAGTTTGATATTTCTAACCCACACAAGGCCTGATATTACATATTCAGCTTCACTTGTTTCAAGGTATATGACAAATCCATTTGAAATACATATGAAGGTAGCCAAGAGGATTTTAAGGTATGTGAAAGGCACTCTAAATTTTGGTATTCATTACTACTCTTTTGAAAAGTTCAATCTTGTTGGATTTAGTGATTCAGATTGGGGAGGTTGTCTTGATAAACATAAGTCCACATCTAGAAATTGTTTCTCTTTTGGTTTTGGTTTGATTACATGGAGCTCAAAAAAACAAAGCATTGTTTCCCTCTCATCCACAGAAGCGGAGTATGTTGCAGTTACCTCAACAGGTACACAAGCTCTTTGGCTCAGAAAAATTTTGGAAGAAATTAGAGAAAAACAAATTCAGCCTACAGTAATTTATTGTGATAATGTAAGTGCCATCAAGTTAGCAAAGAATCGAGTTGATCATAGTAGGACAAAGCATTTTCATCTAAAATATCACTTCATTAGAGATTTGGTGCAGAAGAAGGATATTGAATTGAGACATATAAATACTCAGCATCAACTAGCAAATATCTTCACCAAAGCAGTTGCAAAAGATTAGTTTTTGGCACTACTAGATAAGATAGTAAATCCTCATTAATCATTAAGGGAGAGTATTGGGAATAATGTTGAATTAGTTATGTAAATTGCTGACAAAGTAGCCAGCAGATTTTGTGTTCTCTACAAAATCAAAGCAGCAGATTGTTAGGGTGGTCACTGCTGGATAGTGCTAGAAATTAGCTGTAATACCCGTAGATTTATTTCAAAGTTGATTGGTAAACATTTTAGTAATAATTTTACCATTTAAGAATGTAGTTAATGGTTCAATTAATATATGAGATTTGCAGCATTTTTTAGCTCACACAGTAACTGTGTTTTTATTTGTTTTATCTGTTTTTTTATATGTATTTTTCTTCATAGTATTATTGGCTTCTTAGTTGGCTGGAAATAAGTGAGCTCATATTCTATAAAAGAAAATTCCTATCTCACATATTTTCAACTATGTGATAATATCACTTTGTTGCAACTATCATCAACGTCAAAATTAGATATATGAATCATTGAAAAGGGCATAGTGTGTTACATGCTATTCATCTGACTGATCCTCATAGCTTTGTTGCAACTATCATCAACATCAAAACTAGATATGTGAATCATTGAAAAGGGCATAGTGTGTTACATTGAAAAGGGCATATTGTGTTACATGCTACTCATCTGACTGTCAAGCTTAAAAGAAGAGAAATGAATGAGGATAGACCATAGAGATTAGTTTTTCACCGAAAGATACTTGTGATATTGAAAGATACTTGTGATATTGTTTGTAGCCATTCAAGATGTATAAATTCAGAGTCAAACAAGTTACAATAGGGGATGGTACTAGATATCAATAGTTCACCCTACTTGCTAAGCTTACAAAAAAGAAATATTGTCGTTTAATTGGATACAAATTTAAAACCTTGGTTTTTCCATAAGGATTGGAAATTTTGAGTATCGAGTTGTTTTGAGGGTTACAACTTATAAGACTCACTTTTAAATGGTTTTTTTCCTCATATCCCAGGGATTCTCATTTCCTAATTTAAGACTCTCTTTTAAATTGTTTTTTTCCTCATATCCTGGGGATTCTCATTTCTTCATTGGGATTACCCATGGCCAATCTATAAATGAATAAATTTACTCATACCCATATTGAGATATAACCAATGTAAATATCTCCCGAGGATTTCATGATAACCGAGAGAACCAAAAGGCCAAAGTATGAATAATATATTATATTGTTCACCCAATGTATACCATCTTAAAAGTCTCTTGAAAACAAGTACATGACGAATCCATAAGTAAAAGGTGCATTGTTCTAAGGGTGAGATAAGGTTCATTGCCAGCCAATTACGGAAATGAGACGGGAATAAGATTTAATAATAAAAATATACAATGGAGAGCCTATTGCTGATAATGCAGATACAGAGCATTCAAAAATACAAGACCTGACAATCTAAAAAATACCAAATGTGGGGATAAACACACAAAGGAAATCCCAAAAGAACAATCCAATATCTAATTCCATCTAAGAAAAAGTTATCTATCTTCCATTAAATATTTGAGGATCCCTAACAACCCCACACATAAATTCTCTTCTAATTGCCTGCGGGATATCTGTATTATGTACTCAACTTCAAACAGACAAAAAAACAGAGAAAAATGGAAAGTTACCTGCAAAAGAAACACAAAATATCATTGCATTTCTTATTAATGAATGTTAGGAAATTTTTTGTACTAACCTTTTCTATTTTTCTGTAAGCATTGCGTATATCAACATCAAACGAGTCTTTGTTAACATCGATAACTGTATAAAATGATGAAGTCAATCCCTTCTGAGACACCATTCTTAATCACCACCATATTGATCCTCTTCCCACATAGAACTATAAGTTCAAACTCATTAGAAACAACAGACTGTAATTCCCTTCCCTAAACCTCCTAAACCTCTGTTGTAATTTGCTTCCCTAGACATCCCAAACGTCAAAAATTTCAATCAATGTCGATCAATTCAAGCAGAAATATGCCAAATATATTGTCGAACCTCAACCATAATTGTGCCCCTGATATTTATGAATTTACTCATCGTTGACAAAACCATAATTGTGCCCCTGATATTTATGAATTTACTCATCGTTGACAAACACATGGGCAAGAAGAATTTTAATGGCCAAGAAAAACGTGAGATGACATGTGAATATGGCACGTGTGAGATGACAACTAAACTAGAACAACACCACCAATTCCAGACCTTAACCTTGCGTCATGCATATAAAAAAAAAAACTAATATGTGGCAAACATTTTTGTTTTACGCTGTTGTAACCAGATTTATAGGTGGATTGATGGTAATGTACATTGTATATTGATAGACTAAGGTATGGAAATGAGATGTATCTATGAATGAAAGTGTCACAATGGGCTGTTTCTTGGATGCCCATGAAATCACACCTAAACCAAGATGGAACACAAAACCAGAAGTGCTCTTCCTATCATCCAAACCTCTTGCAAAATCACTATCTGTGTATCCAATCAAATCCTTCTTTTCTGTTCTTGCATACATTATGCGACAATCTTTAGTTCCTTCTATGTATCTCAAAATTCTTTTTCCTGCACTCGAATGTGTGTCTTTTGTAGTCTTCATAAATTTGGAAATCAAACTCACTGCTTGCATGATATCCGGTCTTGTAGCTGTGAGATACATGAGGCTACCAACCAATCTTTTGAATAAATTTTGATTGACATTTGATCCTTCATCATCCTTGCTTAACTTTTACCTCTTGCAACTGGTGTAGGGACATGTTTGCAATTTTCCATCCTGAATATTTTCAATAAATCTTCGGAATATTTATTTTGACAAATAAAAATTCATTTTTTAGATTGATCAACTTCTATGCCAAGAAAATATTTCATGAGACCAAGATCTGTCATCTCAAATTCTTTCATGATGGCTACTTTAAATTCATCTACGTCAAAATCACCTGTAAAAATCTTGTCATCAACATATAAGTAGACAATCACAAATCTGTCCATGTTCATTTACCTTTGTGTATAAGGTAGGTTCAATGTTTCTTCTGCAAAATCCATTCTTAATCATGTAGTTGTTGATTCTGCTATACCAAGCTCTAGGCACTTGCTTCAGTCCATAGAGCGTTTTCAACGTGTAAACTTTCTCTTCATTATTTTCAACTTCATATCTTGGATGTTGCTGCGCATAAATTTCTTCTTCTAGAAATCCATTTAAGAAAGTTGATTTCACATCCATCTTATATACTTTCCACTTGTTCTGAGTTGTTGTTGCTAGAACTGCTCTTACAGTATCCAATCTGGCTACTGGAGCAAACATTTCTCCAAAGTCCATTCCCAGTTGCTGCGAGAATCCTTTTTCTACAAGTCTAGCTTTAAATTTGTCAATTTCACCTTTCTCATTAAACTTTGTCTTGTACACACACAACATCTCTACTAATTATGGTCTTCTTTGTGACAAGGTTATACAATTTTTAGGCTTTTGATTGCTCACTATAACCAGTGAATATGCATTTTTCACTTTTCTCATCCAATTTCCCTCTTCGCTCCTTAGGCACATGTGCATAAGCTACAATCCAAATACTCTGAGATGAGATATGCTGCAATACATATCTAACCATGCTTGTTCTAGTACTCTATTCATTACACTCTTTGTAGGAGATCTATTGATGACATAAATAGCACATGCAACTTTTTCTGCCCAATACTCATTACACATGTTTTTGCCTTTTAACATGCTTCTTACCATGTTCATAATTGTCATGTTCTTTCTCTTTGCTACACCATTTTGTTGCGGTGTGTACCTAGTTGTAAACTTTCTTCTGATCCCATGTTGTTTGTAGTAAACATGGAATGCCTTTGAGTCATATTCTCCACCACGATCTGACCTCAATAAATTGATCTGTCGATCACTTTGGTTCTCTACCAAGGCTTTGAATTCTTTTAACTTTGCAACTGAGTTCTACTTCAAGAATTAAAACCAAGTATTTCCGCTGTAGTCATCAATGAAATGAGGAAGTAGCAACTTCCACCAATTGACTATGTCCTCATAGGTCCACACAAGTCTGTATGCACTAGCTCAAGAGGTTTCTTTGCTCTGTATGCAACTCCCTTTGGAAAACTTTCACGATGTTGTTTTCCCAAGATAAAACACTCACAAGTACTAGGAGGTTTTTTGATGGGAGGTAATCCTCTGACCATCTATTTCTACTACAACAATCTTAAACCACAAAAGTGCAAGTGTCCAAATCGAAAGTGTCATAACCAATAATCATCAGAACATGCAACTGTAAAAGAACCCACTTAACCACTCTATTGAAAATTAGAGGAAAGACTCTGTTCCTCGTCATCTACACCTTTGCTATCAACTGCTTTCTTGGGGGCTTGTCATATATAACACATTCTTAACCTTCAAAGATAACGTTGTATCCATTTTTCGTCAATTTACGAACACTTAACAAATTATGTTTGAGACTAGGAACATAATATACACTGAGATTGTCTTTGGCTCCCCCTGCTTGGTCAGAATGTTGACCACTCCTTTGCCATCTACTTCCAAAGTCTTGTTAGTCCCCAACTTTACCTCTGTTTTCACGTATTGATGGAAATTTGCAACCAAATACTTGTTGAATGTCATGTGGTTACTACAACCAATGTCTAAAAGCCACACACTAGGAGAAAGTTCATGAATGGTATGGAAAGCTAGGAACATGGAGTTAGTACTCTTTGTAGTGACATTAGCTTTCTGGTTCCCTTGATCATCTATCTTCTTCCTCTAATCACGAGCATAGTGACCAAATTTACTGCAATAATAACATCTCACCTTTGATTTTTCAACTCTTTGATTATTGTTGAAGCTTCTATAGTTGCTTCCACTTGCATCGTCATTCTCTTCTCGGGCATCTTCCTGACCACCATATCTTCCACTTTTTTCTCGACTTTTGTCTCTTGAAATAGAAACCTGACTTTTGAAAGCGATTTCTAAAGTGGAATCTTTATTTCTGTCTATCCTTGCCTCATGCGATAAAAGTGATCCCATCAGCTCATCCACTGCCAATGATGCTAAATATTTTGCTTCTTCTATGGTTTCTACCACAACATCAAATTTTGTAGACAAAGATCGGAGGACCTTGTCAACCACTCTTTGATCTTTTATATCTTCACCATAAATCTTTAACTGATTTACAATAGTTATGACCCGATTCATGAAAGAATCGATGTCTAGTGTCTCCTTCATCTGCAGACTTTTAAAATCTCTCCTATTATTCTATAAATTAACAATATTGACTTTGGCATGGATACCTTTATAGTTTGTCGCCAAACTATCCCATGCTACTTTTTCTGAAGACGTGATCATAATCTTCTGGAACACTACTCGGTCCACTCCTTACCGAATAAGATGCAATGCATGTGCATTATTCTTCTTGTCTTTCTTCCATTGTTCCCTCTCTGTATTACTGAGATCTTGTTCTTCTTCTTCGTTCTTAGGTTCTCAAAACCCAAAATTGACATAATCCCAAACATCATGTGCCTGCAACATTGTCACCATCTTAATGACCCACACAACAAAATATTTCCCTATAAATGGTGGGAACGAGGGCTGGAAATTTAAAGAAAACCATCTTTCTCCAAAAAATATATTTTTGAAAATAAAACTTAAATTTCTCCATTGTAAAGCTCTTTTTCAAAAAATACCCTTTTAATAAAAAAAAAAGCGTAAGGTTTTTTTTTTGTCTTATAAAAAAACAAAAACTTAAAAAAAAAAACCTTTGACAAAAAACCCTTTTTTGAAAATCTCTTAAATACATTTTTTATATATAAAGAAATATTTAAAAAAGAAATATTTTATATAAAAAAAAACTTTATAAATCGCCGGAATTGAAAATATATATATATATATATATTTGACGTGGGTCCTTTGATATATGAAAAGGCCTTTTAGAAACACTCACATAAACAAAAATCAATGTGAATACCAAATTTCACTTTGGTTGACTTTTAAAAAAAAAACTATCATATAAACCACATGTTGTTCATTGGTTTATTATCACACCTCATCTAACCTTCTCGGCTGACCCAAAAAATACCTGCATGTACAGGAGTCCAACGATCCTAGGAAAATGATGGCTAAATTTGCCGGACTTTCGGCCCTCGTTCTGTAAAAAGATAAAATTAGTCACACATTACGGTTCTCCAGGCTACGGCTGCGGGCTGTTTTACTCTTCTCACACAATTATTGCAAATGTGTTCTCTGTGTCTCTTTGTAACCTGGGTCTAATACCAATTTGTTGGAAAGACGAAGGAGACAAAGCATGAATTCACAAAAAACACGAGTTGCTTCTCTTCTATTGATCACACAGAACATGATGATTACAATGAACCTCGTGAAGGGTATTTAAACTTTTTCAAACTAGCTAATTGCCTAAAATTTCTTGATGTGCAACCACATGAAATCACATACTCAAAGTTGTTTATCACTTAAATCGACTTGACTTAACACTCAAACACTCAAACACCCAATCACTCAATTAACTGACTCTCTATGTTTAGCCAACTCCACATGTAGGAGCAATGAAATTGATTGAAATGATAGATTTGGTTTCACATATGGATAGATAAACCTCTAAACCTCTATTGCATTCTGTTATCACTGTAAAATTTCCATATGGTTGTCATGTTATGCTTAAAGAAATAATAGAGGTAACCACAAACCTAACTTTGAGATCAGGATCTAGCTTTCCTAATACTTAGAGAGGGTTCTCTCTTAATGATTTAAGTTTTTTGGATTAATTGATCTTAGGTTAGTTATTTAAGCTTGGTTGGTTTTTGATTTGATTTGGTGGTGGAATCACTAATTTAGATGGATAGATAAATGTATTTTTACCATTGGGCTATGCAATCCAAATGTTAAGAAAACATGACAGAATCAAATTTTAAAATTAGTGTTCACATGACAAGGTAGCTGAGTAAATTTAGATCTTTTGGGTTGGATGGTGAAGTGGTTTTTCAATGAGGGTCAAGGAGTAATTAAGGATTCCTCAAACCAGGTAATGAGGGAAATGAAACAGGTCAATCGAAACTAGGGAGCAATCAAGAATTCCCTAATCTGTATATCAGAAGAAAACATCAAAATGAATAATTGTTCAAGACAGAGCGTACTTAAACAAATTTTGAAGTAACATTCCAGTTATTTCATTCAAATTGGAAAACATGCATGTATGTGAAATACTTAATAAAACAACAATTTAACAAATGAAAGATACTTCATTGAAGTGGCCCAACACATGAATCATGTAATGCAATGCCTTTGTTACTTATTCTAGTCTGCTGACATGAAAATGTTACAATGAACCCTGAAGTTTTAGATAAATGTAACTATAGAAATGTTCAATAATCCACACTCTATACTTCGAATTATGAAGTATTTATACAAAAAATATTACAAAATATCCTAAATTGTTTTAGGATTTATTCAAGGAAAAAGAAATATCTTCATGCAAGAAGATAGAGACACATATGTAACAGATGCAAGTTGTCCCTCTTTTATTGTTTGTTGTTTTGATTTTTTCTTTGATATTATGCTTCTTTCTCTCTTTGGTTGTTGCTCTACGCTGGCTGTTACTGATACTCTTTCATTTTTTAAACTCTATTACAGGTCTGTTTTACTTTGACTGCCCTTTCACCTGTTTTACTCTTAATATTCATAGTAAATCATTCAACTTTTTCGAAGCCTCTGCATCTGGGAATTTAATATTTACCATTTTTCTGTAGATTTCATCAGTTTTTTTGTATTTTGAAAAAGTGGGCTTGTTTATAAAAATATGTTTTACCTCATGCTGGAGGTAAAAGAGGTTCTCAAAAGTCTGGTAAAGGACTTTTCCTCTAGCCATCCCTTTCATAAAGGAATTTTTGGCTTGTTCATTTTCCACTTCTCTAATTTTCTTATCATAGTCTTCATGTGGCATCAACCTGTCATTAATCACCAGTGGATTAGGCATACCTTTCTGCCTCAAAGCATCAAATTTTACCATAAATCTAGCTATTGCTAGCTCCTTTATTTCACACTTCTCCTCAAGTTGTATCATCAAGTTCCTCTTGGTGATTGCCTTCTTTACCTCTAGTATGGTCAGAGTTTTGTCAGTTATTCCAAGCTCCTATAATACATACTTGTTCTTTGATTTAAGGAACTCGATTATTCTTGAGGCTTCTTCTGGCATATTTCCAAGTTCGGCTCTGACCCTTTGAACTGCCTCACAAGCCTCTTTGACCAAATGATTTTGCTCAAGTATCACTTGTATAGATGGCCAAATATCATTGACTAAGTCAATGATATTGGCCCATATAATTTGTTTTCTTGGGCTAGTGGCTCTTTCAGTGTCGATTATTTCTCTCATTTATGCATCCTTTCATTCAACCTGTTTGATTTTTGAGCTTCATTCTTATGCATGATTTGATCCAGTTTATTTTCGTCCTTCAACTTTTTATTTGTTCTTTATTTCTATTTATTTTAGTGGTTTGGATGGACATCATCCATGGCTTTGACTAGTTTACTTGCTTCATCACTAGGATGAGTTGCTACTATTGTTGAACCTATTACTGATGTAGTAACTGTTGATGCAGTTGGAAGTGGTGTAGCTACTAGAGCTGCTGGAGCCAATGAAGCTTCCAAAGTAGAAGGAACTGTTGTAGTAACTATAGGAATAGCAGTAGCAGTACTTGCTTCAATGCTGGCTTGTTTCTCCTGTACTAACTTATCCATCTCATTCTCCATTTCTTTTAACTGATCATTTAACTGTAGACTGAGGTCCATCATCTCATATTTTTAGCTTTGGCTCTCTAGAACTTCCTTGGTCTGTGGATGTTCAAAAGGAGGAAATTTTAGTTGCTTCTTTAATATATCAATGTCTTCATTCTTATTTTTTATGAGCTTTTCTAATGGTTTGATGTCATTTGGATTATAGCCAATCTCAATAACCAAGTCTTCTAGTGACTTGATTATGTTATCCTTTTCTTGTGAGGATGTTTTCTCTAGCTTAAACTATAATGTGATATTGTTTAGATAATTTTGAAGTTTTTGTATACTCATAGCCTTGTTGTTCATTGTTGATTATATCATTTCTCCTGCTTGTTTATGAAATTCAATCTGATATATGGGATGAACATTTTTCGGCCAAAACTTGAAATTTTTTCCTATTGTAATACGCTGATAACTTAGGTTGTTGTACTGTAGGCTGAAAAAAGATCATTTTCATTTTCCTTGTCTTAATGTCAAAAGTTGAAAGTAATCTTACCTGATTAGTAGGATTTTGCTTGAAATACTGGGCATAGGTTTCAGCTTTCAATGCTTCATTTCTTAACTTGATTTCTTTATACTTCTCCTTTATATCTTTTTCTTTATCCACTGGTTTGTTGGATGAAGAAACTTCAATACTAAGCTGCTTCTGAATAATCTGAGTATTAGAGGTTGATGGCTGATGAGTTTCCTCTGAAACTACTGGAGTTGCACTTTCTCTAACCATTGTATTTGTATCAATGATTTGAACTGTCTCCACTGTCTCAACTATCTCAACTATCTGTTCTTGCTCATTTATAGGATTTAGCTTGGGCTTCTTCCTGTACATGATCTCAAATCTGTCATGTTTTGTATCTATGTTTGAGCAAGAACCTTCTTCCCCAGTATTTTTTACATTTTTGTCCTACAGAGATGGAGTATGTAGAATGGAACTAGTATCCAACTGCTTCTTGTTATAGACATTTTTGGGCACTAGAACCCCAATCATAAATGTCCATAAACTAAGGGCTCCTAAGTCCCTAAAAGTGTTGCTTCACTGCCTAAAGGAACAAGGTGAGCTGATTATATCATCTCCCAGAAGTTCTCCACTAAAAATTGCTCAGAAATGGTCAAAATTGGACCATACTGAATACCCAGTGCAGAGGGTGCGATGCATATCACCTTCCCAGTGTAAAGGGTGTGATTCATACTGAATGGCCCCACTATAGGGTGTGATGGTCGGGAATGGACAAATTGCAGGGACAATTTGCGAGGTGGAAGATCATGGAATCTTCCAGAAGCTTCCCCTCTGACACTTGCCTCTCTGTTTTCGACCAGGGATGAGTAAGAGATCATCACTCTCTAAGTGGAATCAAGAACTATCAAAGAGAAGACACTAATCAAAACCCCGGAAGATGACTCACCCCCTACAATCATCTATATATGGATCCCTCATCACAGAGATCTAGAGGCTGGAATTTTGTATCTTGTAGAGAAGTGCTCTTGGTTTCCTGGTGAAACTTCATAGTGTTGGGTGATCTAAGCTTTACTTGAGGTGAAGAAGGGATTTCTTGTTGGAGGATGATGCCGGGTGAGAACATATGGTTCTAATCCTCTTGCTATTCTTGAACTTAATAAAGCTATTCAATTTTTCCTCCATATTCTTGTATGTTTGTTTATATACGCATTTGTATGGTTAACACATATCTCGTCTTGTGTTATTTATGAATATAGATCTTTGTTCTTCAATAGTGATATGCTGCTTTGATTCCACAGGTACTCTTTGAAGTTGGGCAGACGAAGAAAAAGCGGCAAAGGTCTATCAGGAAGGAGAGGAATCAAGAAAGGAAACCAAGCGCAAGACTAAGGTTGGTGTCCTTTGTTCCACTCTTATCTATTTTCATAAAGGAAAGTGAAAGTAGACTTTACTTGTTTGTTTCTAGAATAGCTACAAGTCTTAGTGGGAATAGCAGCTCCAAGTGGACACTATTCCCGGTAACAAAATGGCGACTCCGCTGGGGAACGAATAGATTGTTTGTTAGCCTATCTTTGTTTATTTTATAAACTTACAGACGGAGCCTGAAGTCAAGCCAGCTAAATGTTGCTTCAGTCTATCTCCAGGTTTTGTTTATGAATTAAACAATCCATCTGCAAACGTTATAATTGCCCTAAGTGGTGGCTCTAGTAACCTCCTTAGATCAACCCCTGTGATTTACATTTACTGAACATCACTTACTCGACCTAAATCCCTGAACTGAGTTGCAAATTGTGAGCAAAAACTCATTAAAAGTCTCGCATTGGTACCGTCACACCCTGCCTTCAAGGTAGTCTGTATGCATCACACTTCCCATGTGCAGTAGGTGCGCTGCATACTGAATCCACTCTGTGACAGGTGTGATGGTCAGGGAAGGTTAACTTTACCTTCAGACTTTAGTTTTTTCTTCACTATTTTTAGTTCTATTCAGGAGTTTTGTTGTCTATGGTCAATATATCTCTATGAAAACCCCCTTCTCTTACATCATTTTGCCTCTATTGTGAAAAGAACTGTAAGTGTTTTTATGTATTGTGCACCATTTTCAGTTCTCTTTTGCAAAGAAGTAGCATAGTCGAACTGTCGTTTCTTAATATGAAAGTGTCGTAAGTGTCGTTTTCAGTTTTAGAAGAGGATCCCATTGTTCTTAATAGTCGATTATACAGTTACTCTTGTATATGATTTGGATTAGTAGTTTTTAAAGTGTCGAAAAGAAATTTTCATTTCAAAATCGCAAAGTGTCTCCCTTACCTTTCACTTCATTTTGAAAAGAAATTTGTTGAGTATTGTCGCTTTGAAAATAATTCAGATTTGCACTTAGCTTTCTTATCATCATTCATACGTTAAGAAGGCTGAAAACAAATACATGCATGTGCATTTTCATTTAGACTGCTTGGTTTGATTTAGGACAGTGCATTTAGTGTGTGCTCTGTGATTTTTGTTAAAAGACTCTCAACTTTCTTTCCTTAGTAGCTAGGATTTTCATTGCCAAAAGAAGATTAAACGGTTGTTTATCATCTTAGACTGCATTTTAGGAATTGTATACACATCACGCGGTGAACCTGAAAGGAAAATTTTTAAACAAGATCAACTTAAAATAAATTTAATGAATCTAACAATGCTTTGGAACTTAACGCACAACTTCTAGAAGTTTAGGCTAGAGACGTATTTCAGTGTCGTAAAACCTGGTAACTTTTGTTTTCGTTGTTGGTTGGGTGATTCCTCGACTCTGAGATGGCAAGTGCCAGTACGGACTTGTGCTCCCATGTACCATCGAGTATATATTGGGAGACCACAATAGGCTGCATCCTTTATCCTTAGGAAGC
>APFE030357417.1:85427-100539 GCA_000404065.3 Pinus taeda | reverse complement strand
GATTCCTGCAACTATGATCCTGAAATCTGCCTTCTGTGATCAAGTTTTGTCTATAGAAACACAAAGGTTTGTGTTATAAAGGCTATCAAGAGCGTACACGATTCTTTGTAAATTTCTTCGCCTGGAAGAGGTCAGATCGAGCAATAAATGAATGGAGGTTAACTATTCCTCTTAATGAGAAACTAATCGCATTGCAGGTCGTTGACCTGTGTTGAATTTGCTATCGGTATTGACAACTCGGCGTAGGGGTAAGATTACTGAATGTAATCCGTTGGTGTAGTCAATAACTTCGACATGCTTGGTAACAACAGAGGCAAGGCCCGAGGTCATACAATAATGTAGAGCTATTGTGGATATATGTTATTGATTTCGTGTAGAAAGAGTTTTGATAGATTAGAAACAACACCGTAAGGAGCCTATGACCTGTGACCTGCGTGAAGCCACCTAAGGAAGCAGCTATGTGGAGATCCTTGTGGAGATTAGTCAGCGTGTAGCCAACATGTTTTGCCCTTCTTCGACAGATTCTAAGTGACAACAAGTGGCTCCACTCTTTGATTTTATATTTATGGTGACTCTAGCCTTTGCAACAATCCTATCCTTCAGGCTGCAACACAATAGATCTAGTTCTTAGCCAATGGTTCTAATAAATTAGCTTCATTTTTCATGCACAGAAGAACAAATACAAGTGTGAAAGGAATCTGCATTGAAGAATCTGCCCGGAGTACCTGCATTAAAGAATTTGCACGTTAAAAATGCTTCTTGATAATGAATATCACCGTGGAGCTTGTTTGACTGATCCGTCGTGGAGTACCGAGCTTTCAAATTGATACTGCATAATCAAATGAGGAGGAATTGTGAAGTCATTGTTGCATAAATAGAATAACGAACTAGCGTGGAGGATGACCCATCGCTGACTACTCGTATCAAAGGTATTATTTTTAAGATTTGAGTACTTGCGTTGAAGCATTGATGCATCAATTCATATTTTAATGCACGCCTCCTTCAATTATTCGTGCTCCCTCCTCCATCATGCAAAGCAAAACTCCAAATTCGATATCGGAATGGATGATATCTTGATCAAGCAACATCAGAAATCAATGAGAAAGTTGACAAAAAGCCAAATGTCAATATTGTCAAATAACTGGTCATATGGAAGATCTTTGTTTTGATCTCCATCCTTGTCACCATTGTGGCAAGAAGAATCACTCGTCAGAGAAATGTTGCAAACGAAACCAACCAGCCAGATTGAAATTAATTATGCATGGATTGATCCTTGGGAGTGGTTATCTACAATCAAACGATTGTATATGTTTTACCGCAGAATTCAATCTCACATGAAGACAAATATTGCAGCCAATAGTGAAAACATAGTACTTTCATGCACCTGAAAGGGGGAGTACAACAATGAAACTCTCCTACATCTAAAGGGGGGAGTTCAAAACAAATGAAAATGGTTATGGTCTCTCCTTTCAGTTGACAAGGGGGGAAATTGATGATGAAATTGAAATTGAATTCATGATGATGGGCTGAAAATTGCGACAACAACACAATTTTCCAGTGGGAATCAAAATTTGTCAATGGACAAGTGATTGGGATGCTGATTGAAAGCCAGTGTCGGCATTTTTGTTCACTTGGATGGTCATTTGACCCAACAAAGGATAGATAGATCCTTTTGCATTGTAGTTTGGCATTAGATTGAGTTGTCAAGCATTTTCAAGGATGCGTCAGACATGTAGTTGATTCACTTCTCTTGTTTTGCTCTCTTCATATTGGAGTTTTCAACATCCAGTTTTGGCAATTTTTCATTGAGGCTCAACTCAGTAGTTTCAACATGAAGACTTGGAGATGGTACCAGGTTCTTACTCTGGACTTATTATTGAAGGAGGGGGGGGGGGGAATGTTAGCCTCATACTCACAATCAATAAGTCCAAAATAATAAAATTTTTAAACTTGGATAATATAATTCCTACTTGTCTTTGATGTGCTCATCAATTCTAGAATGAGTGTGTTCCTAATACTTGGGAGTTTGTTGAGGTCTAGTTGGTTGAGAGATTCTCTTCAACTAGTTAGCCCCCTAGATTAGTGTGTGGTTGAGATATTCACTCAACCAAGAGATTGCATGTCCAAGATAGACCAACTATTTGGAGACATGGCTTGATGTATTTATATTGTATCATCATTCTTTGTGAATATAAAATACATTCAGGCTTAAAAGCCTTTTCCGCCATGTTTATGGTCTCTCTGATATTATATATTTTCATTTAATTATTTTCAACTTGTGCACTCCACAAGGGTATATCAGTCCCCTTTTTCTGTTAATTTGGCAGCTCAGTGACAAATTCGAATCATTGAATTAGATTCCTCCTTCCAAGAGGACCCAAATTGATCTTTGAAGCACTGAATTTGGATAAGGGAAAGTGTATTTTGAAGTCATGCCCACATTGACACATTTGTTCAAGTCAGCCTAGAAGCTAAATGACCCCTCCTCCAACGCATATAAATACAAGTGACCTCAAGGTCATTTGGACTTCATATCAACACAACTCATCTTCTCTCTCTCAATCTAATTGGTTTGTACAGGTCTAAGGTAGCTCTTTTTCACACGTGTGGACAAGAAGGAGGACGAATTTCAGGTGGCCGAAAATGTAAAGCTAATCTGCACTTTGACGAACGTTGACCAAGATTATTTGACATCATTTTGGTTCGATTTTTGTGGGGTATCTCTGTCTCACTAGGCTGCATCTTTTGGCAAAAAAACCGAGGCATTTGGAGTTGTTTGACTTGGGTTGATTTTAGGAGAATTGCATACTTTCACTGTAGAAGTTTCTCTCTCATTTGACTGAGTTTGACTAAGCTTTCTTGTACTGAATTTGACTAGCATTTGAGGCCGAGTTGGAGGGCTGTTGAATGCGCTCTTGGAAGGCTGACTTGAGCATTCACTTTGACTGGTTAGGGCACACTTTGATTGCTGTTGACTTGGACAATATTGCAGATTTTGACAGTTGACTAGATTCGACTTTTTCATCATTGGCACATTGAAACTTGGTTGATTTGTTGATGAGTCAAGTCTTTGACTTGGACTTTCGTTTATGGATTCGGGCTCATTGTACTCTTTGTTGAACATTTGAAGACAATCTAATAGAAGAAGAATTTTAAAGGGTTTTTCCCCTTCTTTGACCAAATTGGTGTTTCTTGTTAATGTTCTTGATTGTCTCTTATTGTCATTGAATTTACTATTCTATCTTCAATTACTATTAGTCATTGGAAGAATTAATTATTGTGGAAAAGATTGCTTATTGAAAAAGTGAATTGGGCTAAAGTAATTAATATAGCATAGAGAAGTGGAAAATTAACATTTTCTTCAATGCAAAGTCCTCAAATTTGGATTGTCTGACCCAGCATGTATAAACAGTCACTCCAATCAGTAGATCGATCACACTCAACCCCGCATTTAGTGACAATCCTCCATGCGTTGATGTGGCAATGGACAACAAAGGTATCCCCGTTGGTCAGCCAATTAGCCAGCTTCAACCCCTCGCAAGACCCTGATCGAACCCCATCCTACCTATATTATCATCCCGTGTCTGCACATAAGCTTGTTGGTCAAGATCAAACCAGAATGAATTGATATGAGCCTATGTGGAGTTATTCTGGCCTAGTAACCTTAGGGAACAATTGCGATCCCTTCTTTTATGTATTGTTATAGCCATGAAGCCCCTTGATTTCCTTCCTTCTATGCAAGTGGGTCTTTGGCTGTAGATTGATCTCTAGCTTCAAACTCGGCCCAACTGATTCTCTCTCGCCACCACGGAATCATCAAATGACTCTACCGGTACGCAGAACTGAGGCCCTCCCACAAATGAGCCACTCCCAGACTTGTGTGTTGGATATCGATCCCTTGAGAAGACAATTCATATTGATTGATTTTCCTGACAAGATGATCTTCGTTAATGGTTAAATCTGATGAGAGATCCGTGTAATCCCTCAAATTCGGCTATGGTGGATGATCATCCACTAAAACTAGATTTGCTTCCAAGGGTTTTCATTCGAGGAAAGAATGGGATGTTGTGCTCTCCAATCCAATCTTGAAAAAGGAAAATGCATAATGATGAGAGGGAAATCGATTTCCTCTCTTTCAATTCTCCTTTTTCCAATTTCCCTCCTATTCTCCAATTTGAATTTATTTCCCTCTTCATTTAATTTTTATTTGCTTTTCTAAAGTTTTGCACAACACTTTTATTATTGTCTCCTAATACGTCACTTTATAAAGTCATCATGACCCATGGCATTTTATTTACTAGTTGACTACCTTTATTATTGTCTCCTTTACGAGTCTAGCCCATGGAAGCTGAGAATGAGCTAATGAGTCATCCCTCTGCCAATCATTTGAGAGGGGACATTATAGTCCCCCTCCCTGAAATTGCTTGTCCTCAAGCAATTGTAGGTTGGGGTGCTGCAGAATATCTTCTCCTTCCCATGTAGCATCCTTAGAGGGTAACTCTCAACGCTTGATGAGGTACTCTCGAATAGTCTTGTTCCTGAATTATCTCTCCCTAATTGCCACAATATCTTCGGGCTGCAAAATCAATTGCCCTTCCTCGTCTAATGGAGGTAGCTTTGTGGAGGAGTTAGCCTATTGTCCCAAAGCCTTTGCAAGGCAAGAGACATGAAATATGTTATGAATTTTTCTTCCTTTGTAACTCTAGCTCATATATCATCTCCCTCACTCTCCTAGATATTCGGTATGGACCAAAGAAAGGAGGCTTCAACTTTTCGGCTCCACTTTTCTTAATATAGGATTGTCGATATGACTGTAATCTCAAGACCACCAAGTCTCCCACTTGAAAGCTACATTCTGTCATGTGCCTACAAATGCCTTTTAGTGATTCGCGGCCCCCTATAAGTTCTCTTCGCGCCTCTTGAGGATCTCCTAATTCTCTTGTATCCAATCCTTGTCTTTGGGTGCCCTACTATCCCCAAAGACCAACTCCACAAATGATAATGCTTCATACGCATACAAGGCCCTGAAAGGAGTCATACATATGGGTATGTGGTAAGTGGTGTTATTACAATACTCACCCAACTATAGCCACTTAATCCATGCCTTATGCTACTCAAACACATAATTACATAGATACCCTTCCACCCATTGATTTACAATCTCCGTTTGTCCATTGGCCTGTGAGTGGTAACTGGTACTGTTAGCTCTGCTACATATTTTGATAATTTGAGGATCAAATACAAGCTTGGCCATATAGTTCATGCTCAAAAGAAACTCATAACGGTCACTTTCTCCTTCCCTTGCACCGCTCATTCTCCCTTCATCAGTGCTAAAAAACGATTAATGCCTTTATCGGGTCCAGGTTTAATCGCTATCGCAAATCACATCCATGTGTGTATAAAGGTCGCGCCCTTCGGGTTCTGCCGATGCGATATTGCGATGCAATCTGATCGCAATCGCACATCGCCATACGTAAATACCCAAAACTACCAAAAACCCGATCCGACGACTCCTGTTGCGCCCGATAAAGTGACTCACCCAATCACTCCTCCGCCGTCTGAGTTCTGTCAAGATTGAATGACCTTCACTCATTTTGTTCCCACAAAGCGATGGCACGTTAGCATGTGATGGAGAGCAGTTTTTCTCTCTTTTCCGTTATTACATGTCACGCGCTGAATGGAATCGCACGCCCTCACCCTTTTACCGCCTAATGCCAGAAGGCAGTGTGATCGAGACCACTTACCGCTTAATCCTCTGTCCTCGCCTGGTAACCGTTGCGCACCTTTGTCGCCCGACCACCGTTGGATCAGTTCCGCCAAGATCTAACGGCCCATGCTTGTTCCACTCCCACTTCTTTCGATATCCCCCGCCAAGTCATCTCTACTGTCTATCCTCCCGATTCGACGACCGAACCTTCTCCTTCTTCCTACTCGTCCACCTGCTATGCAGTCCGCATCTCTTAACTGTTCCGTGCTCCCGAAGGATGAAGGTGACCAGTCTACCAGTACCAAGTGCATTTCCTCCTCAACAACCACATTCAACAGACAGTATGGCTGAGAAGGAAAAGGACCGAGCTCGAGTAGATAACCGCATTTAACAATTATGGGATTTCATCCTATACGATACCTCCAGCCACCTGAGAAGGACAACAGAGCACCTTAAAGGATTAGATTCATCCACTGAAGCAAGTAAATGCACTAGAGACTCCATCAGGCAGTTAAAGCGGTTGGTGGTCAATTATGACCCTCCATACTTAGAATGGCTGAGTGCCTTTGTAATGAAACTCTATATATAGCCAGAAACAAGATGTAATTAGGGTTGATGGTTGTTGTTTTGATGTAAGGTTCAACTTCTGGAGACTTTAACTACTTTGATAGTTGCAGCGTCTCGTCTTCATTTTCAGCTAATAGAATCTTCTTTTGTTGTTAATTGCTCACTTTCCATTCCTATTCTGTTCCAGGCTGTGCCTGATATGCTACTTTTCTGAACTCTTGATGTTTAGCATTAGAGGAGCTGTCATCCTATCTCTATGTTTAAGTCTTGTATTTATCAATGAATGATTTATTCAGGTTTCTTTTCACCTAATGCTAGAGAGCTGTCATCCTGTCTGCACATTAAGGAATTAGATTTGTAGACCTTTTTACTGGTTGCAGCTGGCCATCACAGGGTCCTGTGCATCTGCTGGTGTGGTCAGTATTCTCCATATTCACCCAATCCTTAAACTGTGAGTAATTGGTGGTCTAAAGCCTTGTAGTCTGGGGGTGTTCACACATGTCTGGAGTCAAGCGAAGTAGGAGTGGTTATCTGGCTTGAACAAGTATCATTCCTTCCATTCATCCATTTGCAACATTAAGTTGAATTTGTAGTGTCTCGAGCATCTCCGAGCTACAACCTAGGAGAGTTTCTTGGGGTGATAACAGGTACTAAGTGTTAATTCTATGCCAAGCAATCTAATGAGCTCTTGCCAGAAAACACTGATAAAGCATTTTCCCTTGTCACTAACAATGAATTTTAGTAGACCATGCAGTCTGAAAACCTCCTTGAAAAATAAGTTTGCTACCTGAGATGCTAAATAATCTAATGAGATTGCATAAAAATGTGCAAATTTGGTTATTTGGTCCACCACATAGATACCGTCTTTTCCTTGCTTCTTGGGCAACCCTGTAATGAAGTCCATAGTCACACTCTCCCACTTTTGTTCTAGGATACAAAGAGGCTTAATTAGTCTTCTTGGGTTACGATGTTCTATTTTGTTCTGGCACACTAAACACTCCATGTATCTCAATACATCCTCCTTAAGGCCCTTCCATGAGAACACCTCTCTCAATTGACTCTAGGTTTTTATATAACTTGGATGCCTTGCTAGGGGTGTGTCATGCATGGCTCTAAGGATCTTCTCCTTTGTTTGGATTTAGGCACCAAATAGATCCTCCCTTTGTTGTAGATAATGTCATCCATCATCGTATAATGGTCATCTTGTACAATCCCATCCATTACCTCACAAGCAAACCTGTTCTTTGAATATTCCACCAAGAGACTCGCTTTCCAATCTTTGACAACTACATCGAGTGAACAAATAGTGGGCCTGCTAGAGAGGGAAACAACAACAACATTCTTCTTGCACTTTATATATTCTATGTCAAAGTCAAATGCTTGTGTTTTACTCACCCATTTTTGTTTTCTCTTGTTCAATTGCTTCTATTCCAGTAAATACTTCAAATTATTGTGATGTGTTCTAACTGTGAATTTACCGCCTATCAAGTACTGTCTAAATTTGATCAAGGCATGCATGATTTCAAGCATTTCCTTGTTGTATATGGAATAAAGCCTCTTCGCATCCTTGAGTTTCCTGCTCTCAAATGCTATTGGGTGTCTGTTCTTCATTAACACTGCCCCTATGCTTTCCCTCGATGCATCACATTCCACCACGAATGGCTGTAAAATTACGGAGGAGATAATACTGGGCATGTGCTCATTGTTTTCTTCATCTTGTCGAAAGACTTTTGGGCAGCTTTTGACCATTGAAATGCTCCTTTCTTTATGAGCTCTGTCAACGGTGCACCTAGCCATGAAAACCCCTTTACAAAGTGCCTATAATGGTTGTATAACCCATAAAAGCCCCACAACTCTATAAGATTCCTTGGAATAGGCTAATCTATAATAGCCTGGATCTTGTCTTGGTGCACCTAGACCTGTTGCGCACTAATCATATGCCTTGTTGCTGCCTAAATCCACACATGGGTTAACATGGAGAAAATCTTCAACTCCATTTGGCTTGGCATTGGGGGCAAGTCTCAAGTTGTGTTGCTATCACTCAAATCTCAACTTAGTCTAGGCTAACTCCTAGCGAAGCCAAGGGGGCTGGACCCTATGAGACAAAAGGCTAAGGCTTAATTTAAGCTAAGTTAAACTAAATCAAGTTCTAGGAGTTAAATGAAATCACACAAGATACATTCAATTGTCAATGAAAGAATTGCAACATGTAATCTTCAAAGCATGTAAATGATTTCACAAGTAAATCGCCATAAGCACCCATGATCATTTGTAAACCAAACCAGTGCTCTCAAATGATATAACCAAATAGAATCTAGTGCCATGTAATAAAGATTGGAAAGAAAATGATCAAATTGTGAGATATTACTTGAAAAGTATAAGACTTGAAAGTAAAATGCTTGAAGTAAAGTACTTGGGAAATGAAGTGCTTGAATGTAAATGTACTTGAACTTGGAAATAAAATTACCAAAAGTAGATGAGCTTGAAATGTAAAGTGGCCAATGAGATAATGATCCAAGTGCTGTAAAAGGAATTGTTTTGAAATGCACTTGGTTGGCTTTAGTTAAATTATATTTTCACTTGGGTTTAAATTGATCAGGTGTGTGAGTGTACAACATGCAAATGGGTGATTGCAAAAAGAAAAGATTAATCTATGACTGGTTTTCTCTTTAGGCCTTATCCTCGCTAGGTTAAGAGAAGTTTGCAAGGGGATCCTATAGGTAGAAGCTTGTTGTAGAATGTAACTAGTTTTGGTCTTCATAAATTGTACTTGAGTCAAAATGCAATATATTTGTTAATAGAAAAGCAAATTTTATTATTATTATTATTGTAATTGACTTGTTAAAGCATGGGTTTTTGATTTGGGGTAGCATCGAATGTGCTTTAGGCCTCAAATTTTGCAGAAAGGCTTGGACACACATATTGCAAAGAACCCAGAAAGCGTTTTGGGAAATTCCACCCAGAGACAAGTTTATTAAAATAATTAATAGTTTTTAATGGGAATCTAAGTGTAAACTTAGGAAATTAAAAATATTAATGGGTATTAATCTAATTGTGGGTGTAACTTCTAGAAGAAGACAAAGATCAAGCTAAAATGATCTTAGCCATTGATTAGTTTTTAATCTGGGTTGTTGAATGTCAACCAGAAGATTATTTAAGAGAGCTTGAGGGTCATTTGGAAAACACACCAAGAGATCAAGAGATCGAATTTCTGAAGTGAGAAGTTCTTAGGGGGAAATTTTAGTCGAGGATATTTCTTGTAGAGGGGTAGTGAGTATCCGGAAGAAGGAAGTTTTCTTGGGATGGAGAGTACGAGGCAGAGAGGGAAAACGACGTCCAGAGAGAGGCAAACGCTGGCCCACGCAGAGCTGATGCAGTGGCAACGCAGGCCTTAGAGAGAAATCGAATTCCTGCTGAGGAAATCGAGTTTCAGTAGCCGGTAGTCGGGGTGTGAGACCGGGAGGCAAAGATTCGGATTTTCCTGGCAGCAGAGGATCTAGAAAAGGATCAACATGATAGCCAACAAGGGTGAGGCAGGAACTGTGTAGGAGTGACACAATTCTGCACAGAGGCTACGTAGAGGCTCCAGTTCAGTGTGATCAGTCTAAGATTTTCCCAGTGACAAGGTGAGAGCATTTCACCATTCATTTTGTCTAGTTTCTCTTTGTATCAGATTGCTAGTTGAGCATCCAAGAATTGTACTCAGAGTTTCTCCTGCATAATAATAAAACCCTTAGATCTGCTGCACCAGTTTTCCTGCATTGGGTTTTTCCGGGGACATTTGCCCGAAATTAATAGTGTCAATTATGTTGTATTTTCTTTCTTTCTCAGTCTCTTGTTTCCGCATAATATTTAATTAAGTGAAGGCTGCAATGTATGTATTACGATATTTGCTGTGCAGGAAACTGCAAGTAATTTGTTTAAAGGAATTTAACAAATAGGAGTAATATCATGAGTTACTGCAGTAGGGATTCTGGTTGACGAATTTTCACATGGTATCAGAGCTGCAGGTGAAGCAAGAAGAGCATAGCCAGTAGATCCAGCGCTGCGCAGAACATGGAGCTCGAAAAAGCGGCAGAGGGCAACTGTTCGAAATTGAGAGGGTTTGCGTAGTTCTTAGCTGGAGGGTTGAAATTTCGAGACAATCTCTCTCTGAGTGAGTCGATGGAGAGGACTCCTAGTTCAAATTTTTTTCGAGGCAGAAGGAGAAGCGGTGAAACCTCAACCTAAGAAGAGTTGGTGGGACGCAGATTTTTCTGTAGGCAGTTTGTTGGGCAGAAAATCTTCAAAAGAAAGAGGAGAAGCACGACTGAGGGAATTTCTTCCTCAGAGAATTCCTAGCCAGGAAATTCAAATTCTCTAACGCTGAGCAGCAGCAAGGGGCAACAATTTTACTAGCTCCAGTAAGAAGTGCGTAGGCTAGCCCAACAATAACGCAGAAGAGAGAGGATATTTTCGACATTTTTGGAAGAAATGGCAACTAGTGGCTTGGGGGATTAGGACAGGTTGGACGAAGCATTCAACTATGTCATCTAGAAGGCTAGAATGTCATTCCTTCTAGATGAGCATGCCCTTAAGGCGGATGTCGACAACTTGGTGGCTGTGCATACAGATCCAGATCCATTGAAGAAGTATAGATTAGAAATGGCGAAGGCTAAGCGGATGATCCTTGATGGAGTAAAGGATCATGTTGTCTGTCACATCGCTAGCAGAGGGACTACTAAGGAGATTTGGGACGCATTGTCTACGTTATATAAAGGATCTTTTGAGTAGTGAAAGATGTACCTTGAACAGAAGTTGATATCTGCTCAGATGTAGAAAGAGGAGCGTGTGGATCCATCACAAAGCTTCAGGAGACTCATGATGAATTGTTTGCTATGGGGCATACAACTTAGGATTTAGAGTTGGTTAGACTGGCCCTCAATTTTGTCTCAGATGAGTGGCAAGTCTTTGTCCAGAGTATCCTCGACAAAGCAGCATTGTCAAATTGGGATGAGATGTGGGTAGCTCTAAAACAAGAGGAACTGAGGAGAGACTTAGTCAAGGTTAAACTTGATGGAAGCAGTAGCAGTGGGTCGAAGCCCAGGGAGGAGGAGGATATTGTAGCCCTTGCATCAAAGGGACAACAAGAGCAGTGGAGATGTAGGAAAGACGTCTCGCAGATTAAGTGTTTCAGGTGTGGTGAGATGGGTCACTATGCTACTTAGTGTCCTCTCAAGAAGAAGGACAAGGATGACGAACACGATCTGAAGGCTGTGCCCCTGAAGATCGAAGAGGAGGAGTTAGCCACGACAGCCAAGATACCTCCAGGAGGGAGGTGGGCTGATTTATAACTGTAGTTCGAAAGAGCTACAGATGGGCAGGAACCTTGAGGAGTCCACCTCTTGGATCAATACCTTGCTACGAGAGCCCAGTTTTGTGGTAGTAGGATGGACTAGTGTCGGATGGTGCCAAGGAGTGTTGGAGAGACAGTTCCAATGGTTAGGAGTGCTAGATTCTGAGCAACATAGAGCAGAGTTGACAAGAGTGCAGGTGGTACAAAGCAAAGGTTAGTAGCAGCGCAGTATATTCAGAGGGTCAGTGCAGAGACTACTAGTAATCAAGCTCCAATATTCACGTGGTATTGTACAGAACACAGTTAGTTTAGTAATTTTGGATGCTTTTCCATTACTAATAGAGTAGCAACAACAATTTGCAGTGCAGTGGCAGTTCACAGTGGCAATGCTAACAGCAACACAGATGCAGCATTTGAGAGGGAGTTGTAGTATAGATGCAGTGTTGGCAGTGGTAGTGTCAGCAACAGTACAGTTGCAGCAGCAACGCAGTTGTTGGTGGACAACATGTTAGACATCAAGAGCGCAGAGGACGATGCTTTAGAGTCAGAGCAGTATGCAACAACGTATATTGCTAGAGCACACTCCTCGCTAAGAGGGAGTGTTGATTTGGGGTAGCATCGGATGTGCTCTAGGCCTCAAATTTTGCAGGGAGGCTTGGGCACATGTATTCCAAAGAACCTAGAAAGCATTTTGGGAAATTCCACCCAGAGGCAATTTTATTAAAATAATTAATATTTTTTAATGGGACCCTAAGTCTAAACTTAGGGAATTCAAAATATTAATGGGTATTAATCTAATTGTGGTTGTAACCTCTAGAAGAAGAGGAGGATCAAGCTAAAATGATCTTTAGTTATTGATTAGCTTTTAACTTGGGCCGTTGAATGTCAATGAGAAGATTATTTAAGGGAGCTTGAGGGTCATTTGGAAAACATATCGAGAGATCAAGAGATCGAATTTCTGAAGTGAGAAGTTCTCAGGAGGAAATTTTGATCGAGGAGATTTCTTGCAGAGAGGGGCAATGAGTATTGGGAAGAAGGAAGTTTTCTTGGGGTGGAGAGTACAAGGCAGAGAGAGGCAGATGCTAGCCCACGCAGAGCTGATGCAATGGCCGCGCAAGACCTAGAGGGAAATCGAATTCTTGTTGAGGTGTAATGTTCCTAAACATGAATATAAGTGATACACAAAGCATGCAAACAATCCAACAATCAGAAAAACCAAATATGCATTAAGCACACATAGAAACACTGGAAAGAGAGAACTGTTGAGCCATTTTATTACTTCTTGAGGAGTAAATACAATAGTAAAATAGAATGGTGCACCCGGGGTTGTCTCAATGGACAAGCATGACAAAACCCAGGTGAGAAAATGTTGAACTGAAGGCTGCTACAACTACTGTACCAAACTGAACTGCGCTTCCCCAGAAAACTGTTCTGCCTGCTGAATTCGAAGGGATGGAATCACTGCTTCTAGTGCTTAGAAATTTATGAGATTTCAGCTCCTTGCTCCTTGGCCTAAACCCAGAAAAACCCACGAAGTAATTGGCCAAATGTTGACCTCGAAATTTTGTCCCACATTCCCTGTAGCTCCTCTAGCTGCTGGCTCAGTTGGGTACCTATTTGACCCCTTAGATTTGCCCAGAAAATTCTATAAAATTAGGAGCATGATCCTTTCCCAAAACCCAAAAAAACCCATATAATAATTTGGTGGGTTTATAATTCTGATATTCAACCCCCTTGGAGCCCAGCTTTAGCTACAACTACAAAACTCGACCTGCTGGAATCTACCTGTAAATCATCCCGGAAATAGACCCAAAGTGCTGGGATGACCTCTACTATCAATCCCTTGACTTCCCGAATGGGCTTCCGACCTATGGCACCTGCTCCTTAGCTCAACGAAATTGCTGGACCAGTGTTGCACGAAGTGCCCCCCTCGGTTCGAAGCCTCGAAGCGCGTCCCGTACGAAAGCGCCTAGGAAGCTTGGCCGAAAGTGGCGCTTCCGAATTCGGAAGCGCCGCTACGGCTTTTTTAGCCACTTCCTGGAAATTTGTAAGTGCTATACGGAAACGCTGCTCCCATGCCTTCGAAGCACGCTTCGTACGACGCTTCGGAGGTGGAAGCGAACGCTTCCCGTACGCTTCGGGCAAGAAGGCCGCGTGCAAGGGAAAAAGACATTTCTTTAATTTTTTTTTTTTAAGTTATGTTAACTTAGCATAAAGTGGGTGGGTTAGGGTGAGGTTAGAGTGAGGTTAAGGTGAGGAATGAAAAGAATAAAGCCCCCATTCATTCCTCATTTTCTCACTTTGAGTTTATGAGAGTTGGAGAAGAGAAGAGAGAAGAGGAGAAGAGAAGAGAGGAAAGGAGAAGAGAAGAGAGGAAAGGAGAGGAGAAGAGAGGAGAGCTTGGAGGAGTGAAGAAGGAGGAGCTAGGAGAAGGAGGAGGAGCTTGGAGCAAGAGCTTGGAGGACTTCATATACAAGAGCTAAAGAGGTAAGTTCAAACCCCAAACTCCCTTATTTTTTTTGACATTTTTTTTGTATTTTTCTCCTCCCTCTCCTACTCTTTCCCATTGTTTCTACTTGCTCCTTTATTTACAGGTTGTCCACCACCTATATTCCAAGATGGTGTTCTTTTGGCTTCTATGTATCATTCCACTCTTGGTTTCAATGATGGCAAAGGGGAATAGGAATAGAAGGGAAGAAACATAAGAGGACAGTGGTCCCAATATGAGTGACCCATTGTATAATGAGGAGGAAGGGTTTGAAGAGGAAGGGGATGAACCTGAAGGGGACACTGAAACACAAGATGGGAAAGCTACATCAACACCCTTGTGGAAATATGTGACCAAAATTGATGGAGGAAAGGGTGGTGCATCTTACAAAATTGTGTGCCCTCATGGTTGTCATGGAGGAAAACCATATTGTGGTTCATATACCTGTCTGAGGAGGCATCTTTATGGGGTGCTAGACAGTGATGAAAAAAAGGGTCCTGTGGGGGTACAAATTTGCCCAAACATTTCAACTAAGAAAGAAGAAAATACATCCAAATAGAGATGGCTGCACAACAAAAAAACAAGAAACAAGAAACACATTCTAAATCAAGTGCAACCTCTAAATTTGGTAGTTGGTCATCTCCTCATGGTACTTCTGCAAGGTCTGGAGGTAGAAGAACAATAGGGGATTCCTTAATGTTGCTGGGAGGGATGATGTGGATGGAAAGATAGTCCGTTTTCTTTGTGCTTGCGGTATACCATTCAATGTGCTTCGCTCTCCCTATTGGCATGAAATGATAAAGGCCATCAATGAAGCCCCAAAAGGATACAAGGCCCCCAACTATGAGAAAGCTAGAACAATGTTATTAGAAAGAGAAAAAGCTAAGGTTCAAAGAGCTTTGACACGTTTTACAAATGAGTGGGTAGATTCTGGGGTACCCATTGTATCAGATGGGTGGACAAATATTAGAAACCAACATTGGATAAATGTTCTTGGTGTTTCTTCTAGTGGTGC